>CM073777.1:74599437-74667690 GCA_037158775.1 Hetaerina titia | reverse complement strand
CTCTTCTAATGATGAAACAACAGGCTCGCGTCATCTTAACAGCTTACAATCCAAATACTAAAAAAAGCAGGAACGCTTTCATCAAATTTATAAAAACTTTCACATCGCATTTGATGGACTTTTCAATATGCGAGTCTACAATAAATTCGAGGAACAAGGCCCGTGAAGGGTTTTCGGGACCAATATATTCAATAATTCCTCCATCCGCCATTTCAGTCCCCCACCTCAACCTCACTTTGATGTCAAAGGCATAGCAATCTGAGATCCAATAAGGGGTTTTCCAAACTTGTGCTTCCGACTCAGTTTTTTCTTTTTCGTGTCAAACCCCCCATTCCCCTCTCTCTTCCATCTCTCTCTTCTACCTCTGCCCAACACAAACCTTTCCCTCCCTCAATTTCACACTTATCTCGCCCCTCTTCTTACCTCCCCTTCAGTCCTAACCCCCTCTATCCACTGTTCCCCTAACTCTCCAACCAAGAGTGGAAGATTCCCGAAATCGCAAATCGAGCCCAAAAACCCTTCAAGATGGAGACCGAGGGAATAAAAAGATGAGGAAAGAATGTGGGTGGAGAGGACATGGGCGGGGAAACATCGAGAGAAGAGGGAAAATATAGAGAAATATGTGCACACATACATATATGCAAACTTACATAAATAAGAATATAGTATACACGGGAGGGCGAAAAAATGGGTTGAACAAGGAAAGAAAGATCCCCCCTCGCCGTCCCTTAACCATTCTGTTCTGTTTCATCATCTCTTTCTCCTTCCCCACCCTCTTAAAATCTTTCCAGTTCCACCTTTGCCCTCATCCCCGACCCTTCTCCTCATACCCTTATCCGAAACCAGGGCCCACTACCTACCCCTACCCCGAACCTCTTGTAACCGAAAGCGCACGGGGCCAACCACCCACCCCAACACGGCATGCCCTCGCAGATAACCCCACCCACCATCATCCAAGTTCCCCAACCCCTGCGAATCAATAAAATCTCCTGGGTTCACACCAGGTGCTCTCGGATAGGTGAGACGGCGAAGGGCGTTAAAACCCCACCTACTGCCCTCGAGAGTCTCACCCAACCTCCCCACGCCCCACCTACGCCTAAAAACCCACCCTTCCACCAGCACAAAACACTTCCCCGACGACCCCTCCAAAAACCCCCTACCCTCATAAACCCATCCTTGGCCACGCACCGTGTAATCCTTTTTACCCTCTTTTCTGACCCTTAAAAGGTCCAGAATCGCTCCTATCTCATGGTCAACTGCACTCAACAGAGAGAAAATCTCGCATATGCCGCCCGTCCTTTATAATGTGCGGAAATTAATGCATAAATCTTCCTTTTTTACTCAAATAAAAAAGTCTAAGTATCCCCGCGGTTGCTCTAGAATGCCAATTGCCTAAATGCGTGGCAATTGGACACTTCTTACAAGAAATTTCTACGGCACGTAAAAGGGCAAAACCTCCAACACGAGCATATAATTCTAACATATGCACTGATTCAAAGTTCGGGAATGTCCATGCAACTACCAAAAAATTTTCAACATGAAATATTTAAGGATGTATTAAACGGCAAGGGAGGAAAAAGCAAAATATTCTAATAACTGCAAATCAATCCCTTTGAAATCTCAAAGAAGTAATGTATAAAATTTTAGATTAATGATAAATGAAATCTTGTACATTTTAGTAATAAATATTTTCATGAAAATTAAATTGTATTTTGCAAAGCACGTAGACTACGAAAGAACCCCAAAGCTAGGTTAATAAATGACAATCCTTTATTATCATGATAGGTATGAAGCAATGACATTAATTTACACAGTCAATAACATATTTTTATGATATATAATATGAAAATAATAATTACAACAACTTAAAATCGAAAGCATATATTTTAATTTCCATTCAGAAACATTCGCAATATGTTTACCTCCAGCTCCCTCACAAATCTTTTCCCTTCCGTCATTAAAATATTTTCAATGAAGCCGTTCTGCTACATTTTCTCCCGATGAGTCGCAAAAATAGTGGACAGCGTCATCATGGCGCGACAGGAAATCAGTTACATTTTTTTATTCACGCCCTGATGTAGACGTCAGCGCCATAAAAGCCTTACAATTATTAACGTACAATGTGCGCAGGTCAGGCGAAAAATAAAATGCCACTAAACGAAATGAATTACGGCTGCTAGGAGTGGGCAGTAGATATGCAGATCGCCTCTCCTTTAAACAGTTTCATTGCTCACGGTTAAGGCATTTCCGAAAAAAAAGGCGCAAACAGCTTGAAAAAATGCTCACCTAACGAGTCACAATATCTCTTTCAGACGGCTGGGTGTAATGAGCATTTTGCATGGAATCCTTCTCCCGCTCGTCTTCTGATGATATCTGAATGACTTCGGATGTGGAAAGAAAAACTCTCGGAATGCGTCGTAAATTAAGACCTTTAAATGCTAAGAGCCAGCGTGCGTAATTAGGAAAAGTTTTCATTTGTCTTAAATGATCTCCACGACTAAAAAATCCAACGTCTCTAGGCATATGTTAACTTGCGCATCAATCTTTAAGAGTAGAAGTTCGAGGAAACAGGATTCGGAGCCATTTAAAAGAAAACTAGGAAGTCCCATTGCGGAAAAATATTTGCCAATTATAATGTACAGGATTATTAAATAATTTATAAGCTGTTATTTAGCTCATTGAGCAAGTACTACATGAAAAAGTAGGCGAACATTGCAACGTGTTCTAGGAATTTACAAGAAGACTAAAAAATGAGGACGAAGATGATATTTGTTGTGCATTGCACGTTCCAAATTCTCTTTAAAAATCGTTAATTGCACTAGCAATTAGGATGAAATTCCATGTCTACATTTTCCCATCAATTTGAAATCTAGCCCCATTGGCACTTGGATTCTTACAACAACATGTCCATCCACAAAAGCACATATCCAGCATCCACTTACATGAAAAATAAATGATAACCGAATGACCAATTTCACACGGGAAAATCTTATTTCCCAATTATAAGTATATATTATAAGTAAATATTATAAGTATACCATGGGCTAAAATTCAATTGCATAACGCAGCTCGACTTCATCCACCGACGATGAAAATTAAATATCGAGTCCTAACATTTGAAAAAATCACCAAATATCGGAGCGATAGATGGTTTCCACAGCAACCAATATATATCTGACCTGAATCTGACCTGAAGAAGGCCTCGGAGTAGGCAGAAAGCTCAAATCATCTACAGTGTGAGTGTCCTTTTACGTGCTATCTGTTTTATTCTGTGTTATATTGTGCCGTCCAAAAGTTATATTGCTCTCGTGAGTACATCCGCATCATCGACATATATATATCCGAAAGGAAAACAAATGAGGAAGTACTGGAGATGGTGGGTGAGGAGAGGGGTTTGTTGAGAGAAATCCTATGGAGGCAGGAAAAATGGATGAAAGGCGTATTGAGCGGTAGTGGAATGTTGAAGAAGGTAAGAGAGGGGAGAATGTTGGGCAAGCGAGGAAAGGGTAGGAACAGGATTGGGATGTTGCATGGGATGAAGGGAGGAAAGAAGAACACAGAGATGAAGAGGGACCTGATGTAGTTTAGGTTGCTGTATTGGGTTTTGTTTGGAGTTACAAAATATTTATTTGATAGTTGTGTCCATCCAAAAACCTACCTTAACCGGTAGATTACCTAATAATAATAATATATATATATATATATATATATATATATATAATTAGCCGGTCGCGGTGGTCTAGCGGGTAGAGCGTTGGACGCTGACCAGAGGGTCCCGAGTTCAATTCCCGGGCATGGTACTTTGGGCACCTGCAGCTCCACCCAAGCTAGTTGATTTTTCGGGTACCAGATCTTCCTGGGAAACCATTACCGGCACAGGGAAAGAAACTGGCCCCCCTACCATGATGTGTGAATATTCACACGCCGTCGGGCTTGGTACATGGGTGAGCTCTACCATCACCTACTAAACCGACCTTCGGGTTGATTACTGTGTTTATGGTTTATATATATAATTAATAAGTGTTCTCCAAGCACTTTTGTAGGGAGCGTCTTATAAAAGTTAGGAGAAAGGTGCACATTGGTTACACAGGAAATTGAATAGTATACTCATAACAACACGGCAGCGGTAGATGAAAAGACGACGCTCGAAAAGGTAATATATTTTTGTAAGAAATGCTTCTCTGAAATAAAACAGCAATGTAAAAGAAATAAAAACCAGGAATATAATTATTTTTTCAACCCGCAGGAAGTATATGGCAAGTGTAAAGAGGGAATCAAAAGCGGGGAAAGGAATAGATCAGACTACGCTGTGGGAAGGTAGGCTCCGCATTACGTGGGTGGTTTTTGAGGGGAAGGGGACCTTCTGAGAGGAGAAGCGCGTTAAAATATGCCCTTTCGTCCTCCTTCCCCATGACCCCTGCCACCCACACCAACGTTACCTTAGCGCCATCATTCCCCTTAACACTAACAACCTCACGCCGCTTCACATTCCTCCTCCCCTTCCTGGCTCACCGACCAACCCCGTACTTCCAACCCATTGCCCAAAGATTCTTGCTCTGAGCCTCCTACCCTAAATATATCTCCGACCCCTTCTCCTCTCCTTTTTAATTCCCGGCTTCCGTAAAAATGAGTTTTTCCCGGGATCAAAAAAAATCTCGAGAGCGGTGGGAGGACCAGGAAGAATCACAGGGACGGCGCCAATGAAAAAAGCCTCAGTAGGAGAGGAGAAAAGGGCCCTTCGCATCGATAACCACGCAGAGTTGGGGAGGATGTTAAGGAAGAATGCACCTGTCAGGGGATTTGCGAATTTTTCCTTAATGAAAGTGCATTCTCATAAGACTAAGAGCCGAAATAAGGACCTACCACCGCCACTTCGGTGGAGTATGAAAAAACTTCTCTTGGCTCAAGGAAGCTGAACAAACAGGGGTTTCAATCGTGGTGTCGACAAGGGCCTTAAAATAATTACATAAGCGCTTACGTGGTTGATATTTAACATTTGAGAAAATTATCCTTTCTAATATTGTGGGAAAATTCTTTTGAAATTAGTACCAATTAAAGAATTTGTAACGCAACTCCCAGAATGGAAATAAATATGAGGTGGTGCTTTTACCGCTTCATGGTGTACTATATAGCATAGTATGTTTGCCTGCATGGACTACGTGCACTAATATACAAACCTCCATTTACGTTAACTTCCATCTGTTATCATCAGTCGCAAAGCAGTGCTTCTTATATGATTAAAATCTTTAACTCTTTCCCGGCACATATTCCTATTTTTTCACTTGAACCCTAACTTCTTTCTCTAACGAGCACATAATTGAATGTGATAAATTGGTCCCAAATTCCTTTTTATATTACAATGCTATCGCCAAGTTGACTACACAGGTCAGAAATAAGACTTGAAATGTTCATTCACTTACATTTCAATATGCAACAATCATGTACACAATAACCTACATGAACATTCATATTATGTTTTCCAAAATGAATTATAATAAAGGATTAAAAGGCATGTAATAAAATTGAATACAATAATGCAACTACACAATTCGTTCGCAAAAATTGTATCCTATGTGTCAACCCTCAGAAGACGAATAATCGCGTGTGTAATCTAAACCTTATATCAGTAACATACTCCGTCATGATATATTCCCTTTTAATTTTCACCTAAAAAACTTATTTTTCCATCATCCCACATTTCTTTTACCCTCCTTATTATCTTCCATTATCACCCTTTGTTAAGAAACATTTTACCAAATTTGTAAGGGGCAGAAAAAAATGTTTAGAGGCCTAAGGACAATACTTTGTTAAGTGTTTGTGCAAATCTGTTCAACAAATTACTATAAAAATATATACTTTTGGAACGCACCCAGTTTAATCAGCAATCTGGAACATGAAATTATAAAATAAAATGTATGTTTCGCTTAATAAACGATGAAATTATACCTTAAATTGGTGAATGGCCAAGCAGTTGAAATAATTTAAAAAGATTTAACATGTTTGATAACTTCTGAGGGACTTCTTGATAACAGCATAGAGGAAAAAAGAAAGAAATCGGGAAGAGAAAAAATTGAATGTCAAAGACAAATAATGAGCTTAGTGAGAGACATAGAGTGCTCGCAAAGGTTATTTATAACAAATGGAAAAGGCATTATCGCCGCAGTGAATAAGGTTCAACAAGAATTGTACGGTAAGGAACGGCAGCAAAAAAATGAGAACGAAAATCGGGAAAAAATTCCATACATCGAATTAAAGAGAAATGGATGAAAGGGCTCACGGGTGGCGAAGACCCATGGTATTTACGCAGGGTAATTGGTTTTCCCTGGTTACAAAGATAAAGGATTCACCTCTGAGCTCCTGGGCCTGCCAGAGTTAAGGAGCAGAGCTTTAATCATAAATAATTCAAGCCTTTGAGCGATGAGACGGAGGTTAGGCCAAAACGTAAGGAAATCTGTTTAAAGTTCACGAAGACAAGCCAAGGGAATGCTGTCGGAATAGTTAAAGGTAGAAATGTACGGCGATTAATGGTGGCACATATTTTAGGACGACTGGCAAAGTTGTTCGGTGTGTTAAAAGATTTTTTTAAACAAGAAAGAAACAGGAGAAATGAATTAGAGACGGATAATTTAAATACGATACAAATGTTTAAGGAAAAATTAGTCTATCACTGTCAAAAGTTTACCACGATTTTGACTCGGACACAAACCCTAACATAGCTTTTTTTTTAAATTAAAACTACAAGGCAGATAGTCAACTACAAAACGAATGGACATTCTTTTGTGACTCTTTTATTCAAAAGTTGAAATATTTATAACTAGGAGACATGAAGCTTTTAGAAAATTGAAAAATTTTCAAGCCAAGTTGACAACATGCCTAGACTACCGAAAATCCGGAATGGATGGCTTTTAAGGAATATAAGAAGGCCAAAATAAAAAGGTTATAAGAATAATTTCGGCTGGGTGTTTCCAATACCCTCACATTAGTGCATAAGAATGTCCACAACAGCTGCCTTTCATGAACAGGGTACGCTAAGGAATGAAATTTGACGCATCTTAGAAAAAAGAGCCAAGTACAGATTGAAATTAACTTAGTTTGAAGAATTCGGTTAATAATGCTAAAAGAAATCATTTAGTCATTCACATGCGGCCTCAGGAAAAATGTGTAACCCAGCATCTTGAATTGAGTAATGATAGATGCATAGATGTTAGACGCAAACTAAGTTATATCTGCGTGTAATGACTAGGAAATGTCCCAATTCAATCTTCGTAGATGGGAGTCCCAAGCAACATCGTACCGAGAGATAAATCTTTAACACATCAAAGCATTTATTTGACACTGAAAAGAAAATAATCTGCTTCCATTAAGTAAAAGAAATTTGCAAAAAATACATAACAATATCCATTTTCCCCTGATAAATCGGTGATCCGACAAACGAACACGAGAGGAAAAATAATATCCCAGGATATTCAAATTTCTTTTTTATGAATTCCGGGAACAAAATTCATAAAAATTAAGAATACTCAGAAAAATGTATCTTATGAAGCAGGGTATCACATCTTATGCGTAATCGGATATCTATCTGCCTTGGGCAGGAACACAAAATGAAAATCATAAAATCCTGGCGAGGAAAAGGTATTAAGCTCCCCTTCGTGGAAGAGAGCGGGATTGAGATAGGGACAAACGGAATTATAAACAAACGCCCGGTAAAAGCGAATGATTGATAAAAATCCAAACTGAAAAGCTGGGCAGGTGACGGGCCCCGAGACGAGAAGATACGAGGAGACGAAACAAGGGAGCAGGGGAGGAGTTGAAGATGTGGAGGGGTTTGCTTTGGATGGCTCGGGGAGTGATTTCACGTGGGGAGTGGGCGGGGGAGAATACAAAAGGAGTGTCGGGAGGTGAGGGACAGAGAGGGTGGGAAGATTAGGGCGGTGGAGATCTCCAAGGTGATAAACGGGAGGACGAAAATTAGACTGAAAATTTGTAGGATATCGGAGAAGCGGGAAAGAGATCGAAAGAAAAAAATAAGGGAACGCAAACGGATTCATTTCTATGGATTTTTCCCCACCTAACCTCCTCTTTGGAAACCACCCCATTCCCGCTCCATAGATGGAGAGAAATAATAACCTCCCACCCTCACTCCTACAACCAACCCGCATTTTACATACTTCCCTCCCTTTCGCCCCCACTTCATTTCTTCTTTTTTTCACGTTCACCCAACCGTCGACGCTCACAGCATCCCGGAGGAGGGTGACCGACCAGCCCATCAATGCACGTCGACCCCCTCCCCAATTCCGACGCCAAACCTTTCTCCACCGAAAACGACCCCGCCTACCGCCAATACACACACAAACGCGGCTTCCGACCACCTTTCACCACATCTCATCAACGACAAGGGGAGATAGGGAGCCACAGAACCGACCCCGCGACCACCTACCCGGCCCTCCCCCTTCACCTCATCCCCTCTTCCAACACCCCCGTTCAGTCTCCAGCATCGTGCTCCTCTTCCCAACACCGCACCGACCCAAACCCCACCAACTCCACCCCAACTCACTACCGATGCCCTTTACTTCCATTACATATTTCCCGTTGTTGAGAAGTAAGTTTTTTTCACACAACCCCTCCCCAAGGATGGAATGATGGCGGAGGAGAAGGGCTTAAAAAGAGAAAAGGACAGGCCGCCAGGGATGAGCGGAGGGGTAGGATACTTTGTAGCAGAGCGGTGGGTGGCGGTTGAAAAAAAAAGGAAGAGCAATAAGGGGAGGGAGTATGGGGTGGACGAAACGGGGAATTGGAGAGTAAAGGGGGTTTGGTTGAGCGCAAAAAGGTTTTCAGCAGGTTTTTGGGGTGGATGTGGGAGCGGGAGGGCAGGTAGGTTTTTGAGGGATTGCAAAGTGGAAGTTACGTAATGAAAAGCTCGCGAGGGTGGGTGCGGAGAAGGGAGCGGGTCGGATGAAAAACGGTAAGGGATAGGGGGAGGATTTGTGAGGGGAGTGGAAGGCACGGGCAAAAAGGGACGGCGAGGATGATATTCGGAATGGGCGAATATTTCCCCAAATCAGTAAGAGTGAGGGGAAAATGGGAAGAGGGATTCGGGAGGTTGAGAATAAATAGTTCTGCCGCCGTTGACCCCTCCTTCACCTTCAAAACCCCACCCTCCCATTGACCATTTTTTTTGTTTCTCACCCGGATTGATACACGGCACGAAATTGCAATGATCGTTTTTATCCCAGGCAGACCAGGAGAGTAACACAGACCGGCATTACTCAAAATGGCAGGGACAAATAAACTTCGCCGCATCGACGGTTTACCAGGGAGAGAACCGCAAGAAAAAACAATACGGGCGCAGACTGAAAAGTATATAAATTTCCCGGCTTTGTGACTGCGAGATGAAGGATATGGGTTCCTATCCCGCTGAATACCAACCGCTGTCAGAAATGAAAGAAAAATATCGGGCAAAGGGAGCAGAGAATTCCATCAACCGGCCTCGTGACGAAAAAAAACGGACGATTGCAATGGAATGGCCCTAAACCCAGTTTTCCTTGATGCATTATTCCCATAAATTAATGGGTTATAATTTTTAACCTATTTCCACCAATAACAAAGGATGGGCATCCAAAATGGTAGGTCTTAAACAGCTGCTATTCGAAATGAGACAAAAAGCGATGTCCTGACTATTCATCACGTCAGGTAGCCGTTCCCGACGCAGATTGGTAGGTATATACATGGGCACCTATGAAAAAATATATGAAATTACTTTTTCCGCAGGCAAAACGCCGTCCACCTTGATGAATTATTTCGCCAAAAATTAAAATAACTCACCCTTAGCCGTAAATTACAAGTAACAGCTGATGCTGGGTTGGGAGAGGAGGATGGGAAAAGAAAGAGGGCGAGGAGAGAATTGAAAAAGAGAAATGGGTCGATCAAAAGAAAAAAAATACGGAGCACACGAGCATTTCGCAGGGCGGGGAAACTGTATCCTTTAATAAATAAGCAATCTTATTTTCAAAACCGCTCAGCATTGGTTATTGCAGACGTCGCAAAAACGAGTCCAATTTTATTTCTCCCCCTCCCGTTAACCCATTGCCCAGGGATCCACTTCCCTGTCCACTCTCTCTCCCTTTTACACGCTCGGACGCTCCCGTGAAATAAAAAGTAGAAAGAGCAGGGAAGGCAGTTTTTCATTCCGTAAAAATTCAATTTCGGAACACAAATTATAGGATCTAACGAAACGTCCTTCGCCACAGAGAATTAAACAGGTTCCCAACACGTTACAGAGCATTGGATCCCCTCTGTGTTCGTCGCTGCGTGTTTAGACAAATACATGAATACCGTATGATGTGTCTTCAAATCTCTCACCTTAGAATTAAATAAACAAAGAGTTATATTGAAAGGTAACAAGTCATTAGCATTTAAAAAAGAAAGATTCTAATCTTCGTAATCAGTGGTAAATATTTAGTTGGAATCTGTACGGCATAAAAAGTGAATTTGAACACATAAGTCCCACGGCAGTGCAGATTTCGAGAAAGAAGGATTAAGAGAACTAAATTTCTAGAGAAGACAGTGCATATTCAAGATCCATTTTCGTGATCTTGACATGATACATTACATGGCACCCCTGCCCTTGAAAAACGCCTGAGCATTATATATGTACAACTTCCAGATAAAAATGCACAAATTTCAAAGTGTATTGGTGAAATTATTTGCCTTGACTGAGACACAAAACAGGATCCCTGAATGTCCGGACGAGTGCTTTAGCAATTTAAGCTACCGGGGCAATTGCAATCCTAAATGTCGAATGTTTTATAGGAACAAGATGCTTTGATGAAATACCTTTCTAAGTAACAGGTATACGTAGACGTGCGCGTGTCGCCACTGTCCACGAGGAATATCAGCAGATGGGTCCGTTAAAATGTACTGTGGCAATATCTCCCGCAGTTATTTAAATTTCCAGATAAAAGATTTCGTCCCGTTGAAACTCAGAATTCGAAGATCATTCCGAATTTAAAATATTAATCTGATTTTTCCGAAAACAGGCACACACAGGTTTTAAGCCTAATTTTAAAGCATACGCCTAATTTAAAGCATAGGCCTAATTTTAAAATCACCATCAACAAAATCTTGGTTTGACTGACGAATCACAACACCGCAAAATTCAACCAGAAAGGTGACTCATGGATATCCAAATTTACCAAACACCATTTCGATAACGTAGAATTAAAATGACTTAAGAATGGCGGCAAGATTTAAATTAAGAATTTAATGAAGAGGATTAAACACCGCAAACATTAAAAAATGTGGCTTTGAAAAGGAAAGCTTCCAGACAGAATGAGCTGGCCTGCAGAGGGAGGACTCAGAGAGAGAAAACATTCGTAGCATACGGTAGGGTCGAAATTTCCACGGTAAACACGGAGGCGTGAGATTGTCGCGCGATTTTCGACACATTCATCATTCCGAGATCCGGCGAGTGATAGGACAATATCCGCAGCTCAAAGCGCGCCAGATCGAAACGGAAAAGGGGAAAAAATGAAGATGAAATCGGAGACAAAATAAAAAAGCTGCAATATAAATGCGCACAGGGTCGGATGACTTACGCTAACACTGAGGCACGGAGGAAACGTATTGAAAATGAATTTCGAAAAATACCGAAATAATAAATCGGTTAGGGTGGTGAAAGTTAGACGAAAAATCAACAAAGAAATGAAATCGCCCCACCAACTCTCTTAGCCTAAACCCAACGTACGGATTTAGAAGATTACACTTGTTCAAATTAATAGAAATTACGCAACAAAATGTGCAGCTTGCTGCCAGTAAGTAAAAATCCAAATTTCAAAAACAATTAATATTTTACTAAGGAAATATTTATTAATCCCTGAAACCCTGATACCGGAAAATTAGAAACATCTATAAAATGAAATGGATTTGACTATTAATGCCTCAATACTCCACTTAAGGTTGCTACTTCAGACTACTGACAACTCACTAAAGTTGAAAATTTACTTTATATTGAATGATAGCGTTTAAGGTCACCTTTAAAATTTCAACTTTGCCATAAGTTATCTGGCTTTGAAAAAAAGACTTAATTACAAGGAATTTTTCAGAAACCGATATAAAATATCTCACTACTAACGATGCCTTTTAAGAAACCACTCCATGGAAGTTCTGAAAGATAGTGGAAACACATAGGTATTTCCATCAATTTCGCCGAAGTTAATCAAGTAGGATTTACAATAAATCAAGACGTTATATAGTTTAAGTCCTCACTAAAAGTCTGATAGAATGACTACGCCGGATGAATATGATATTCTACAATCTTGACGTCCAATTTTGATACCACCGAGCACTCCGTTTTTAGACCAATGGTGAACATGCCACTGAGTGCGTATTGAAATATCTGATCGCCATCTTTCTACATCAACTATCCACTTTATTTCTCATTAAAAAGAATGGATTTTATTAAATCTGTGGAGGAATTTTTAGCTGAAAAATAAGACAACTTGAGTGGCGCCTTCTATGGCCCTCGGAACGACGACGACAAAAGCTTGGGCCGAGGAAGAACGGAAAGTCAAATTAAAACTCTCACTTTCCTGCGTAAACAGGCGAAGCTAAGGCCACTATGGCAGTTGGATTCCTGAGATTCAGAAGCAAGGGGAGAAAGAGAAGCGGGGAAATATAATCATACCACCCCATGAGGGAAGAACGGCGGGAGAATGGCATACAGGATTTATGGACGCAATCCAAAAACCGTCGGCGCTAAGGGGATGAAGGGAGAGAGGAACGAAGTCTGCGACTAAATAAAAAAGAACGCGAGGAGAATCTCGATTTATTCCAAAGTCTAATTGTTACGAGATGAGGGGGTTGGGGAGAGGGTGATGAAGAAACCGAAGGGAAGGGGGGGAAGCGAAGAGCAGGAGGGTAGTGAAAGACTGCTGGTCTCATTCCACACACACGAGGGAGAAGAATGGACGGGGCAGAGGGAAGTGAGTGGATGGTGTGCTCGCTAGGAAGAGGACGCCATGGTGAGCTGGGGCAAGTGACAATGAGGTGCGAGCGTCGGGCACCCATAATTAATTCCCCCGGCGAAAAAAATGTCAGGTTGACGGCAAGAAGAGAATGATATAGGGAGGGGAGTGGGATCAAGAAGGTATGAGATTGGAAGCGGAGCACGGCTTATGGTGGTGATATTGTTCTGACTATCTCGGTGGCCTTGCCAAAAAATTTTAAAGAATCTAGCATGGTACCTTGTTACGTAAGGAAAGAATTCATAAATGATGCCACGCTTAAAGAACGACGATTCAGCAAGCAGGTCATAGTCGTTCATTCAGGCATGTTACCCACCCTCCACACAACCACTTTAAGATTCGAGCCCGCAGAGAGAACATCTCTCGGCAAAAGAACCCGTCCTCTGTCTTCTAGAACTCCAGGGTTCCATCTTATGCAATAGCGAGGACGACAAGGAAGCTGCCATGGACCTTTACAACGATGTTAAATTCGAAGGAGTAGGCTAATGACCTAATCGAATTTTATTCCAATTTACCGCTCCACAAAAAAATAAGTGATGGCTTTAAAAACTAAAAAACGCACAAGTATGGAGTGGCGATTACGCAAGAACAGCCACCAGAAAAAAGAACTGAATGATACGCTTTTCGTGGTAAAGCATACTCAGGAATTGGTATGAGCACAGCATTAATTCTATCACCAACTTCGTTTCCTTCAGATAACAGAGGGTCAATTAATTACAGGATTCTGCTAATGCAAGCGGTTTTTCAAAAACATAGGAACCGCGTTGGAATCCATAAAGCACTAATTTCTTTAGGTGAAGGAAAATAGGGTAGTTTTTAATGAAAAATCCTTTCCATAAACCGACCGACCATAACTGAAGCCGAATAATAACGAATGAATGCTGTGTAGCTTAAAACGAAAAAAAGGGGACTAATTAAGTATTTCTGTAAGTGCAACCGAGCACAATTTTTTATGACAAGTAATAATCTAAAAAAGTTTATCTTATAAAATTATAAAAATAAAATAAATGTGCTTATTGTGAAATAATCTGTGCTAAAAGTTAAAGAAAAGTGGGGTAAGATAATAGTTGAACCAGAAAAAATCCAAGAGAGATGGAAGGAATACATAGAAACACTGTATGGTAGAGAACTAAGGCCGACAGTGTTAGACATAGAAAAAGAACATGACGTAGAAGATAGCTTAGGTCCAGGCATACTCGACGAAGAAATAGAAAGGGCATTAAAGGAGATGAAAGCAAATAAGGCCGTGGGGGTGGACAATATTCCTGTAGAAATGTTGAAATGGTTAGGGAAAGGTGGGAAGAAGGCCATATATGGACTGATTCGTAGTATCTATGAGGAAGGAATCTGGCCGGAAGATTTCGTGAGATCGGTGTTAGTTCCTATTCCAAAAAAGGCAAAGGCTACATCATGTGAGGATTACAGAACAATAAGTTTGATATCCCACGCAGCTAAAGTTATTCTCAGGATCAACTACAAAAGGATAGAGAGTAAGGCAAATGATTACTTAGGGGATGATCAGTTTGGGTTTAGGAAAGGAAGAGGTACGCGTGATGCCATTGCAGTAATGAGATCACTAATCGAAAGGAATATAGAATACAATCAGGACGTTTTTGCCTGTTTGGTAGATTTCGAAAAAGCGTTTGATAGAGTGAATTGGGAAAAATTAATGCATATATTTCAGAAAATAGGAATAGATTGGAGGGACAGGAGACTGATCCGCAACCTGTACATGTCTCAGAATGCTCAGGTGCGAGTGGGGAACAGAGAGTCCGGATGGGCAGTGCTAGGAAGAGGTGTAAGGCAGGTTTGCCCATTGTCACCGGTGCTGTTCAACGTATATGTGGGGGAAATGATTAAAGAGGCATGGGAAGAACTGGAGGTAGGAATGAAAGTCGGAGGGAAATTCGTAAAATCGGTTAGGTTTGCTGATGACCAAGCATTATTTGCTCAGTCAGCCAAGGGGTTGCAAGCATTGCTGAGTGAATTGGAGGTTCAGTGCGATAAATATGGGATGAGAATCAACACTAATAAAACAAAGGTTATGCGATTTTCCAGAAAGAAAAAGGCTAAGCTAAATATTAAAATAGGCGGGGAAAAATAGAGCAGGTAGAACAGTTTACATATCTCGGAAGTGTTTTGGACCAATACGGTCAAAGTGGTAGGGACGTAAGGAGAAGAATTGCGCTAGGCATGGAGGCTTTCTCAAGGAGGGAGTTGATGACGGGGACGTTGAGTAGGGATGTTAAGACAAGACATGTACGGCGCGGAAACGTGGTCACTGAAGCAGGAGGATGGACGTAGATTGGAGGGTTTTGAAATGTGGGTGTGGAAAAGAATGGAGAAGGTGAAATGGACCGAAAGGAAAACAAATGAGGAAGTGCTGGAGATGGTGGGTGACGACAGAAGTTTGTTGATAGAAATCCTATGGAGGCAGGAAAAATGGATGAAAGGCGTATTGAGCAGTAGTGGAATGTTGAAGAAGGTAATAGAGGGGGGAATGTTGGGCAAGCGGGGAAAGGGTAGGAACAGGATTGGGATGTTGGACGGGATGAAGGGAGGAAAGAAGTACACAGAGATGAAGAGGGACCTGATGTAAATGAGGTTGCTGGATTGGGTTTTGTTTGGAGTTACAAAATGTTTACATGATGTCCATTCAAAAACCTACCTTAACCGGTAGATTACCTAAAAAAATTGTGAAATAACCGCAACTCAGTGCTATTGTTGTATTAGCAAATATTCAACGAAAAATTTCACCGAATACAAAAATTTTTAAAGGGACATGAGAAACGTGAAAATCAATTTTATATTTTTCCCATGTGGCGTGCGCATGAAGTCATCCCAATGATGGAGATAAGCGACGGCCATTCAATGCGTAAGGAGGAAGCAAACCTCTCTCAATGCATCTCTCCCTCATTTTACCTCTTGCCTAACGAGCGTAGAAAACGAATAAGGGGGGCATTCGGGTGCGACAGTAGCGCGCGAAATTGATGGCGAAGCACTCGCTCCGAGAGAATTGGGTTAATGGAAGAGTAAGAAGCGAGAGGGGTGATTGGATGTGGGCGGCAGGAAAGGCCTTGCGAGGAAGAGAAAGGGGTTCAGGTGTAACGGAGAAACGGTGAGGTTTGAGAGGACGGCAAGCATGCGAAATCTAGAGGGAGGGAGGACCGGGAGATGGCTGGCAGGTAGGTGCGGAATTACGTAGAAAGGACTGCGGGAGACCATGGGGCAGGACGGGAGGGGGGCAGAGGTTGCGGACGGCGGCGGGGTGGAGAATGAAGGCATAAGGGGTTGGAGCGTGAGGTAGCGGATAATGAGGGTGGAGAGGTGTCAACAGGGGTTGATGAAGAAGGCGTGAATTTGGGAAAGGGTCAGAAGAGGGACAGGGCAGCGGAAAACGTGGAGGGAGAGGGGGGAAAGGTTGCATGTCGGAAGATAAGCCCCTACACTCCCCTACCTAATTCTCTCTCCTTTCAAATCTCAGTAGGCATAGTAGGTAAAGTGATACAGGGGAAAGGAAGTAAGGGGCTTGACTCTCTAAAACAAAAAATGGGGGAAGTCAACCGTATTAGCCGGGTAACGGCACGAAATCAAACTATGCAACCCTATTAGGCTAAATGCCTCCTCACGATACGCTTCACAATAAGTACGATTTTCATACAAGGGTATTAGTGCTACAAGTCCTTTTTGGCTGGGATAAGATAACTAAAGTTAAAATTATTAATTACATAAAAACATGATGAGGAATTCATAAACCCAATGCCACTGCTAAGTCATGAATAAAACGAGAAAATGCTACGCCTTGATTAATTCTAGCCACTAGCGTAGTAGTCCGCGTATGGCACGATAGTAAAACTCTTGTTGTCCAGAATCCAACCCAGATGAACTTCATTTAATTTTTTTGACTGCATGTAGGCATTGAAATTTCTTTGAATTTAATGAGTTAAGTGTGACAAGTAAAATCGTGATTTACTGGCGTTTGCCAAAAATAAAATATGTAAAGAAATATTTTGTCTTCATGAACTTAATCACATATAAAAACCAGGATTACTTTTGCTACAAAGAACAAGAGAAAAGAAAGCATACGAGAAAATTAATAATTTTGCACAGAAGAAATTCAAGGATACTGCCCCATTTGCACGGAGTTATTAAAAAAAGTCCTTCCTTCAGCCATTCTCAATTACCCAAAAATAAAAACTCAGGTCTCAAGTGTATCGCCAAAATATTATCTCATTAGAAATATAAACGACACGGAGAAAGTGAAAAAGAAACCAGTTTACTTAAAAACAGCATATGTATGCTAGTAGCCATCTCAGTAACATCCACAATTAAGGATAAATGAAATTTCCTGATAAATCAATCAAAAATTGTCACTAGTTTTCACCGCATTCAATCATACGGATGATTTAGCGATTAAATAAGTCATGTCAACCATTCAATAAAAAATATACCGTGAGGGAGCCAAAAACCGCTCCATTTGGCCAAATAATCAACGGTTTCTTCAAGATTACTTATTCCTCACCATAAACGTGCCACTATCTGTAATATTTTCAAATGCCTTTCATAAATTACGCATGTGATTCAAAAGAAAGTTATAAAAGGGCAACAAAATCTCAACCTCTAACACTATTTAGACAGACCAAAAAACCTCAGCGTTATCGAAAGACATGTTATGAAACCAAGGAAAACAGAGGTCGACAAGAATATCCTCAATGATGTGGAATCTGCGCCAGACGTCTTTAATGGTTATCGGAAACTCATTACAGATCAACAGGAAATAAAATGGTAAAAAATTGGGGCCATGCTATCAATTTTCTCGGAAGTCAAAAGGGTGCGAATTGGATTATGCTCAGGAGCCTCATGATGATAAGGTTCTTCTAAAAAAAATAACGCTAAAATGAATCCATTGTGGTTGACAGGACTTAATATTAATTCTCTATCTGAAACGGATGAATTACTTTTTGTGGCCATTAACGTCTCTTGTGCCCCAATTACTCTGCAAAATTTCAGCATTCCGAAATCATACCCGTAAGCCAGAAATTTCCTTTTGCTAATACATATCTCATAGATATGCTTCCCATTTCAGAGTAACAACTTTGTGGGATAATAAGTTCATGTGAGGGGCGTGACAAGAGAAAAATTAGTTAACTTTTGTCCTTATCGCTAACTATGAAATAAAACATAAAAAATCGAAAATTTTTAGGTGTTCACTAACTGCGTCGAATTGACTTTTTGCTGGTGCCGGTGATCCTCGATGCAAAAAGTTCTCATGATCATGAAAAAGTGTATCCCATGGCTTTTATTTGACTTACCGGAAGTAATTCTTAATAATAAATCAATCGTCCAATAGAATATACTTTTGAAGTGATCGATTGATGCATTTCTTCATTAGCTAAATTATTTCAACGCATTTCAGTTCATAATTTCAAAAAATGAAAATAGTGTTTCACAATCACATCAATTACGTAACCCTTTCCAAAAAAATAGAGAAAGTTACCAATAAATATGAAAAAAATAATGCACTTCAAAATCATTATGAAGAAAATAAATGGAATAAAAGGCAGCATTAATATCTTTGTAAAATCGCGCAAGAGTTCAGCATTTCCAAGTTACAACTACCAAAATTTTAGGCATGAATAGTAATATACGTTGTGCAAAGGAATTGAACAGATAATAGATTTCATCAAATTTCAACTTGAGGCTCAATGTAATTTCTATGAAATAAAGCCTATTCATGGCGAAGAATACCGTTTCCGCATCGCGGTGAGAAGGGCTTAAGGAAACCATTCTTGCCTAAATTATCTACCAAGCGTCGCCTACGATTGCACTCTGAGCTAAAACGATGAAAAAGAAATTAATTAAAGGTGCCTTGCAATTTTGAGAGAGAAATAAAAGCACCAAACTCAACAACTAATAGACTGAAAACATTCGCACACCGCTAAGTAGAAATATCCAGAGATTTCTCAAAGTTTCGATGCGTTTCATAAATGACCAAACTGATATTTCGTGCTAATCATTTTTAAAATAACGAATTATCACTGATAATATTGTAATTCGCAATCTAAGAAATATAAATTGGGATTAAAAAAGGTGTTTCTCAAATTATTGTGAGTTTTCTTGCATATATGCCCCTAATTCTAACATTTGCAATAAAATTATAACTCATGTTTCACATGCATAATTTTGGAATACCTTTCGATTCCTCATCCTCTTTTTGCTCGAGTTTAATGACAAATTCAACAGGCTATGATAGAGAAAAAACTCCAATCCAACACCCATCTCCCTTAAATCACAGAAGTATTTCCCATTAATGTATTTTTGATTTCTCACGAAAATACAAATAATCTTCAGATCTTATAAATATTTCAATCGGATCACCTTTCTTGAATTTATCTTTCACATTTTTATTCATGAATTTTGAATGAGTTCACCTCAGTTCTCCCCAGCTAATAAATAACTCATGATAAAATAGAGTAAAACATTAGTACGATATTAACGAACCGGTATTAATTATTTACCATCAACATAAAATCCGTACTAAGTAAAATCGCATTTTCCTTTTCCCGTCAACCGACTGTTTTTTACTTTTCTTTCAATCTTTTAGGCTTTTCTTTCAGGATCATAGCCAAAGATCCAAGTTTCAACCCCAGTTATGACTATTTCAGAAAACCATGGTTATTGTGTGTAGCTTGGAGTAAGTCTCCTGCTGCCCAACTGCAGCGCGTAACTCTTTTAAGTTGACCAGACAAATAAAATGCGACGAGGCAGTAACGACCATTCCGAAAAAGGACTTCCGATTGTTTTGAAAAGTGGACGTGACGCTGGGATAAGAGTGTGAGATCTCAATAAAAGTAATTGGAAGGGAGCTAAGGCCTCTTAGTCCTATTTAGGCTATTTATCACAAACTATTTCATGGCTGAATGCCTTCTGGAGACACCTCGTACATAACCATATCAAAGTTTTATATTAGGCGTCGATAACGAATACAATGATACCCAATGATTTGAGTACTACCAAATAGTTCAGCAAAAGGAAATATTCCTTCGGGGTACCCCTTCTTCACTGTGCTCTGAGGACCACAGTGACACACATTCCGAAGGGATTGAAGTGTGAAGATATAAGGAATAAGGGTGGGAATGGATGCCCAAAAGAGAAGGAGGCATCCGGAGGGGTAAACGATAGAAGTGAGACATCCATGGAGGAGGACGTAAGGATGAAAAGCGTGATGGAAAAGCAACAAAGGTCGTTCGAGGAGAAAGGTAGGGGAAAATTTGGAGGAGGAAATTAGAGACAGCCTGAAGACAAGCGAAAGAAGCAGGTAAGGGAGTATGGGAATTAGAATTAAAAGTAATGGTGCAGTGATTGAGAACAGTACTGACAGTAAACAGATAGAACAGTGACTGAGAACATGCGCCTGACAGAGGCCGAGAGGATACGAAGTTAAAAATATAGGATATAAAAAATAATAATTTGAATAATAGGTCTTTGCAGACTAAATGCTTAAAAACAGGCTTGAAATGATTGAAAGAACTACATCGAAAATTATAGATAATTAAGAGCAAATCGCAATTTATTGAAAATATCAGTTATGTTCTAAAGTGCAATGCCTAAAAATAAATGCTACCTAACAAGCAATTTATCAAACCTTCTTACCTTGAAATCACGTGCGTCTTAATAAAGAATAAAGAGTGCCAAGGTATTTAGGACTACATAAACAGTACCAAGGAATAATTATAATAGAACTATTCACATGCTACTCGCACTATTTAAAAACAAAATGGCGATGAAATGTTGACATCCAAAGAAGGAGAGTCGCATCCTATCAAAAGAGTGCAGAAAAATGAAGAAAAGTGAGACATTGAAGAGGACTAATCCTTGTAGAGATTGGCTTCGGGAACAGGAGAGTACGAAGAATAGGGGGAGGGCATAATGGGAAGGAGACGGGTGAAGCGGAAGATAAGAATGTGGAGAAGGGAAAGTTGGGGAGAGGAACGGGTGGGAATGGGGGGTTTTGGAGGCTCAAGGAATGAAGGAAATGGGAGTTAAGATATAGAGAGAGGAGAATGGGTGTTTACTGGCGGGTGGGTTCCTCAGGATGGATTTGGTGAAGGGAGGAATAGTGGGTGGGGTTGGTTTCGGAGTGGAGGAAGAATAGAGGAGAGGAAGATGGAAGAAGACTGAGCAGTGCGTGGGAGGGGGATTGAAGGAAAGGGGGTTGATTGATGCGGGGATGGACTGAGGCGTTCTTTCGGGGTGGGAAAAGGGAGGGGGGGGACTCTTGGCTTGCTCCGAGAGGATTGGGTGAGGGTGAATTCTTAGAGTAGGCGAAGGGTAGAGTGGAAGGGTGGTGGTTAGAGAGAGGCGGGAGGAGTTAGGAAGGAGGGACATGGGAGGAGTGTTTGGTGGAGGTAATTGATAGAAGGCAGACGAGGGAGGCAGATAAAAGTAGGGGGTGCAAGACGACGGAAGCCAGGGGGTTCGGGAAGCAAGTGATTGGAGGAAGAAAGAATGGAGTGCGAAAAAGGAGAGGCGAGGAGGGAGGGAGATAGTGAGAGAAATACGGCAACATTCACGCACAATGGGGAAAGCGGTGTCGAGCGCGAAGAAAAGGATCGGGGAAGGAGAGAGAGAGAGAGAGTGAGAGATGGAAAAATGGGGAGAGGGAGCAGAGCTTTCGAATAAAAAGGATGAAGGGGAAGGTCGATAGAGAGGGCAGGGGGAGCTGGGCGAGGAGGTTGTTTGACGAAAGGGAAACTGGGTTTGGGAGCGACAGCAGTTAGATGCCGGGGCCGAGCGTCAAGTGCGGACGTTTAGCGATATCAGGGGAGGCTTGGCGATTCAAGAGTGGGACCGTAGATAGTGTGACATTAACACAAAGCATGCATCCAAACAATGACCCGTACGAAACGGACATCAGAAAGGATTTGCGCCGATCGCATCTTATTTTTTTGCTTATTTCCTTCACTCTCTCTCCTGCTCCCCCACCCCACACCTCAAACTCCTCGACGATGAGTGCGCGGAAATCGGAGAGAGAGGAAAAAAGAGGGATAAAGGATATCCGCTATCAATAACGGTCAGCGAGATTTCGCTGTCAAGTCACGACGATTGACGCATGGCACAAATATAGATTTGAATCCATAAAACATACCGCCTCAGTAATTACAGGGACCATGCGCTCTTCTCCGAACGGAGATACAAGCATTTTTCAAGATGACGAGCAGGAGAAAATAACAAGGAAAAATGAATTATTGAAAATCATCTATTTTTACAAGGGAATACGCAAACAGGCAGCAGTAGATGTAGATGACTACTTGAGATTTGCTATATACAGATGGAACACGATATGGCAAAAGAATATTGAGGTGAAGCTTAAATTGTTGCATACACATAGAAAAAAACTTACACCATGAAAAACAAACCCATACAACATCTTCAAAATATTCATGATTTTCCATTTGTGGTGGTTCCATACTTTTTTTAATTTACTGCATTCAATTTTGTACGAAATTGCACTTAATAGAAACTAAATTATCGAAAAAAATCTGTCTCCATCCATTTTTTTTAAGGTAATATACCGGTTAAGGTAGGTTTTTGGATGGACACAACTATCAAATAAACATTTTGTGACTCCCCACCTAGCAAACTAATCTATATCAGGTCCCTCTTCATCTCGGTGTACTTCTTTCCTCCGTTCATCCCGTCCAATAACCCTATCCTGTTCCTACCCTTACCTCGCTTGCCCAACATTCCCCCCTCTATTACCTTCTTCAACATTCCACTACCGCTCAATAGCCTTTCATCCATTTTTCCTGCCTCCATAGGATTTCTCTCAACAAACCCCTCTCCTCCCCCACCATTTCTAGTACTTCCTCATTTGTTTTCCTTTCAGTGCCCATCATTATATTCTTGGGAATAATATGGTATTTTATTATAATGGCCATCAGTAACATCAACACGAAGAACTATTTTATCAGACAGAATGTTTTAGAGGAGTTGATCGCAGACTATGAGTGATCATTAGAGGATTAACTTTAAATAAAGTCAAAAAGTTACAACATTCAAAATAGAGCAACGAAATTCCATCAGCCAAGTTTCTTAAAGCAAGAGCTAGGAAGCTCTAAGGTTGCTTTATTAATAATCCGCCGCATTTAAGCTAACTTTATCGACCCTTTTCAGGCAGGGTTTTCATGGTGCCGAATAGGGGCTGCGAAGCTTAAAGGGCGTGCGACAAAAATTCGCTCAAAGATCATCACGCATCGCTGCGCGAAGAGCGGCCCTATAACTTTTCCCAACTCTTCTTCCATCTTGTTCCATTTCAGAAAACTTCCCTGAGGAAGGGCCGTAAAAAAATCCCTTTAGAGAGGATTAACGACGTGATGGAAAACCGGATCGTTTTCCAGGGAAGGGGCGAAAACGGGGCTTTATTTTTTTCATGGAGAGAGTGGCGGTTGGACGTAGGATAAACACGAGTGCACGAGACATGGAAACCAATCCCGAGACCAGCCGGCAACTCCCTTATAAGTTCTAGGTCCGCATTCGCACTGCTCAAGTGGATATCACCTCTGAACTATAAAATATTTCCACCTGTTAACGTATGTCCGGAAGTTGTAACTAGGCATAAATATTACACTACATTCAGAATTAATACAGGATTTTTAGACCAGCTATAAGCTTTGAACGCTCCAGAACCTGACAATACTAAACAAAACAATAGATATGCTGTGAATGAATTTAAAAATATCATATGTGTAAAAACGTACATTTGTTCATGTAGAATACCGCCAAATTTTAACCAAATAAAAAACATGGGTCAAGAGAAATCCTTAGTTAAGGTTTTTTTTAATTCATGGCCATATAGATTAGATGAGTCCATGGGATATCGTTATGAATATCATTGCTTGTCTAATCAATAGAAAAAATTATCCTAATTCATCACTTATATTTCGAACATTGAAACATAGATGTCACTGGTTACTCGGCCATACCGAAAAGATGTCTCTGTAAGCATGTTATTTAAATGCCTAAAGCAAAGGAATTTTAATTAATATTCTTAAATTATTGTTGAAAATTATATTCTTTTTTTAGATTAAAAAAATTCATTCCTGTACTTTTTTACTATTTCGAAATGATGATAAGGTATTAGGCTAGGTTCTTCATGCGATTGAAATTCGTTCTCCTGAGATCCAAGTAAATAAAATTTGGAAGATATCACATGGACCCTAGAGTAGGAAAATGCAGTACGCATGAGAATAAGAATGTATCATAAAACTGCAAATAGCGAGCAGTTCATCGTTTTGAAAAGTCTAATTGTATTAATTCAAATTTAACACCGGCGGAATGCATGCATTAAATCTAATGTTTAAGACATGAAGTTGTAATTTAACTTTTAGTAAACTACTTCACAACTTCTAAATCATAAATAGTGTTCTCTGATGCATGATTAAATCACCTGGTTCGCTAGTCATAATTTTTGTCCCACGCGCCAAGGGTGACTGGTAGGGTGTTGTTACGCAGACTTGAGCCTTACCAGCTAGCTTCAATTCTGGAATCGTGGAGTGAGGGCCAGATCGTGTAATGTACTTCGATGCATCCCGAGCATCCCTTAGCACATGTCGTTTCCGGAAAGCATGACAAGGGTTTTCAATGCTAAGGAGGAAAAAGATCGATTATATTTCTCGCCTCGCGATCCCTATTACGCCCACGAGAGGGACCAATCGAGCGCTCGCGATACCGTCTCCGTCGCAGGCTCTTCCGACTCAATTACATAAAAAGGGTGGCGATCTTCCTGCGGGGTGAATGTTAAATACCTCATTCTTTCACTCCTCGAGCTAACTTCGAAACATTTTTGGGCGGTGGGTTGCCGGGGTTTAGGGGTTAGAATGAGGGACGATGGAGCAGAGGACGTCGGAGGGAGGGCTAGGGTTGCAGGGGAGTCAGGGGGATGAGATCGGGAGTAAAGTTTTGCCTCGTGCGAAAGGAAGTTTTGGTTTCCTTCGCAACATCCCAAAGGGAAGTAATTGGCTTTGGGAAATGGCTGGGGAAAGGGGAGGGTTGGGGGGAGAGAGGATAGGGATGAACTCTTGAAATTTATGGCGCTCCGCTTGCGTAAGTAAAATAAACAGGGAGTAAAACGGCTATGGGGACGCTTTGAATCTACTTTCTGAATTTCTTCATCCACAGTGTACGGGTATCGGGAACATACCACGAAAAAGAGTAATTCAATCTCTTCTGTAAACGGGGAGACGGAGTTCACCTACTCGAAAACTTCCCCACATAATTGGACAGCCTTAATACAGGATGGCAAACTTTAATAATTTGTTATAAAGTTGTAAAGTTAAAAATATAAATTTAAAAATATTAATATACTTGACAACCGTATCAATAATTCGGACGGAAATTCTTCATTATGAAACTTAAAGCGGTGAAAAGCTTTGCTCGAAAGATTTTCTTTTAAAATCAAAAAGATAAAACGAAATGGAGTATATTAATCCTGATACAATTGCATACATTTTATAACATTTTGTTGGGATTTGTCCTAATTAATAATGGCTCATTTGTATTAGCCAAGGAATTTCAAAACTTCCTGCGTACGCATAGAGAAGAAGTAACACACCCATCGAGGTTGCATTTAACATGAACGGTCCAGAAATAACGAACGTCCTCGTCTTTCTCTCGGAGTAACATTACGTCCTCGGAAGAACGCACATGCGGAGCTGACTTTTCCTCGGTAAAATATGCTAATCAATTTACTGGTGGCATTATAGAACACCCAGATTCCTTTCAAAACAAGAGTAATACTGCTTCAGTAGATATTCTTGAAATTTTCTCAAAAATGGGAGCATGGTATACGGTTGTAGATGCATTTCAGTTCCAAATCTATCGTATAATTGAATAAGAACAAAAATAGCTTCTTTTGTGCTTCATTTTTGGCTGGATTCATATTACGAACATGTATAAATTTCTCCGCGTTTAATTAAAATTCAATTCCGACTGTCAGTCACTCTTACTATCAAATTCGGTGAGCATATCGTCAGTATGGTTGTGCGAATTATTTGCACATTATTCGCTAAGAAATTATTCTGGGAGCACACAAGAATTTGTCTATATTTCTAATTAGTTTTCATAAATTTGTCACGTTTTCTTTCGAAACTCTAACTACCTTGGAAGCAGATACCAGAGTTCCTTACAATGATCAGCTTTAGTGAAATGTATTCGAGAAGATAGCATAAGAGATATAACGCACAGAAAATATTATGAACAAAATACGAGGTACTTTTATTTAATCCCCTGCTGACGGATCAGTGAAAGAATTCCTAACCAATAAAAAAGTAATATACGTGCAATGAAAATAAAAGCGAAGTGATACGCATAAACAATTCTCATTCCACAATAAATTCCTTATTAAAACATTAAAAAGTTATTTTTATTAAAACGAGTAATTTTTTACGAACAATAATTGTACATAATTAAGAAATTGAAAAACCATATACAGGGGATCAAAGAGGTACTACAAAGGAAAAATACAAAATCAAGCAAAGGCAAAGAAATGACGGAAGTTTCTACGTAAACCTTTGAATGGAGACGAGCATTGGCCCCGAAGGAAACTCATGTACGCTGAGCAGCATGAAAACTTTCTTTCCTCGACGATTCGTATTCCTTTCATCGGTCTGTGAAACGTTCACTACGAAGGAGTGTTGATGCTGTAACCCCATGGAACCAACACAGAAATGCCTGGGAGGGATGGCGGATCTAAATAATACGGTAATCAATCAGCTCGGAAGCAATGTCAAGAGGTGAGAAGATACTGAAGACACCCGGAAGAAGAGTAGAGGAGTGGTTGAATCGGTGGAGCCACCACACTTGAAAAGGATTAGAAAGGGATGGAATGACTCATACGAATTTGTACGTATTCCCGACATACATCGTCGAGTGATGAGACTAAAGCTTGAGGAAAAAATAACTTCGAGGAGGACAGAATGGAAAAAAACGCAGTGGGTGACACCGAAGATGACAGAGCAGTGTATGTATCAACCGCAAAGACGTTTTCTAGATTTTGGATAAATATATATAAAAAAGAATTCCTCTGCAATTACTGCCAAAAAATGACAATTGGCCTTGAACAAAATAATTATTCCTCAGTCAATGACCAAATTTTGTAATGACTAGTTCCAGACGCATTTAAGACGGCCGGAATCCGAGAATTTAAGTGTCAACACGTATATTTTTTATATTTAAAACATATTTTATTTAACAACTATCGATGAAACTTAAGTAAACAAACAATGCATCTTTTAAACCAACTTTCGGTATTTCCACAAAGTTTAGCCTGAAAATATCGATGAAATTAAATTTGCATTAAATACCACAAATAATTCATTCATCTCTCCAGACATTTTACTTATGTTTTCATTTATTTGTATACTAATATAATTTTTTACATGCACAATTTTTATTATTTTTGTTGGAATGCGAGTTTAGGAGAAATAATAATTCATGGAAATATTGTAAAACTCCAAATTAACATTTCATATGCATAAATTTTACATTTCGTTCATATGACATATCATAAAAAAATGCTGGGAACACACCTACTAATTTCGCAATGAATTTTAATTGGGAAAATGAATCCCCAATGCGGCGACTAATAATGTATCCTTTTTCACCTAACGGTCATCCCTTTGTGTCCTTGTGGCAAGAGGGTACAATAGAAAAGTAGGGCTTTTGAAAATATATTTTGAGAGTCTCTTACAAACTTACGTATACGATGAGGTCGAAACGTGTCAATGAAGGTCTCTAATCCGTGACCTTCTTTTGGTATGAGAATACTAATTGGAAAAATATAACTTATTGACATCTAATTACATCGGAAAATGTTTAATTGAATGTTATATTAGTGATGATAAAAATACATCAATATATTCAGCAACAATCTTGAAAATGGTACAAATTCATAACGCCGTATAAAAAACTATCAACTAGTATGAAAATACATTATAAAGAAATACAATACAGTATTACTATGACATTTAAGTTATAAATCACGCTAAAAACGCTTCAAACAAAATGAACAAATAACATTCTCAGATCATTGAAATTTTGAGAGTATAACGGCTGAATATTTGGAAAGGAACATGTGTATACACTTCTAAAATTGAAAAAGAAATGAGATATATTTCATGAAAACCCGCTAAGTATTTTTAAAGGATAAAATTTATATTCAACGGCCTGAATCAGTCAGGTTAGCAATGATTTCTTCTCTGGGATGCAAGAAGATTCCAGCGAGATATTAGCCAATGTTCGTGGTTACGTTAGTGAGGGAAACGCTAAATGTAATTTGGTCCGGATAATTTTTCTCCGCTAAATGTACGTACATCAGTTTAGGTGCCTATTTGATACTCGTCGCCGTGTCCCTGAGAGTGGACGCAGATGTGTACAATGAAATTTTAATAAAAAAAGAGATAAGGAAAGTTGAGCAAAAAATTAAGAGGTTTAAAGCAATTCGTTTCGCGACTATATGGCAAGAAACCAGCAAAAAGGAAGAAGACGACCAGAGAAAGAGAGAGAGAGCGAGAGAAGACGGAGCTACAGAGAGAGATAATACAAGGGAGCGAGGTAGAGAAATGAGGATGAGATGACGCAGAGAACTTTTTCCACCGGAAAGAAGAAGACGACAGCGAAGTCGTCGGACAGGCGACAAAGAAAATTTTTCGGGTTGAGGTTTGGAGGGCATGGGTTTGGCAGGGAGGTGGGAGGGGAAAGGGGCGGGTGAGAGAGAGTGGCACGACGACGGGGCGGAAGAAAAGTCGATTTAGTCCACGGCCCTGGCGCTCACACACACACGCACGCACAAACACACACGGAGTAAAAGGGAAAAACGCCGGAGAACCAACTGGTCGATGGAGGGACTCACGTGAGCGGGGGGAGGCAAAGATGAGGACAGAGGTGTGGGGTAAAACTTCCCTGTGAAAGAAGCACGAAAAGAAGAGGTGACGAATATCTTGAGGGACGACGAAAGGAAATGAGGAGTAAAATCGTAAAACGGGGGCGATGAGGAAAAAAATTATAAGTTGTCACGTCATGAACAGCCCGGACGTATAGGAAAAAAACCAAGAGGTGGTGGGAGAGAGAGAGTGAGGGAGGGTAGGTGGGAGGGAGTGTGCGGAGGTGACGAAGGAATCGAAAGAGGCATGGACCATAGCGCGACGGGCGGTGAGCACAATGGAAGCCCGCGGGGAGGAGGCGGAGGGTGGCGGGAAGGCCGGAAAAAAGATATGAACAGATGACGAGCAAAAAGCGGGGAGCAGTGACTTTGACGGACGGACGGACGAATAGGAGACGAGAAATTCGTCGGCAGCGATGATGTACAGCAAGAATGGACCGCTGGACAAGTGGACAAGAAAAAGTTCAAATTTTCGGGAACGAATGGGGCAGGACAGGGGAAAGAATAAATAAAACTCATGATCATTCTTCCTCTTTCGTCACGACGCCTCCATCTATTACCGACAATTGAGAACTCGAATGCTTCCCAAGTTCTCATTTTCAAGTATTTTTCAAGCACAATATATGGATAGAGCGATAGTCTTAAAACACTTCCAGAGTGATTTCTCCGATCCACGATTAGAATCGATAACTCATTTTCCGGATTACGACAAAATATATCGTATTCGGAAAATTTATTGCGGTTTGGAGCCACTATGCCGACGGCGGAGTGAAACTACTAACCGTAAAAATTCCATGGAAACGCTTTTAGAGATAGTATTTGTTACTTACTTACTTTAAAGCCCGAGCCCATTAGGCACGGATTTTGAAGGCCCTGTGCAGATCAATGTCACGAATTGGATTATTATGCTATTTTTCGCATTCTCGCCTGAAATTTGACTGGTCTACTAAAATTTTAGTAATGTCAGAAAACACTCGATTTTTTTGCAAAGAAAATAATTTAACAGCGCCTTTAAAAAATTCAATATTTTTTCAGACTAGAGAAATAGACTGCAAGACTGACAGGTTTAAAATGTCATTTTTTCCAATAACGATAAGGGAACAGAATGCTCGTAGTCGAAATTCCCCAGGACTTAGTTCATTACAATAAGTATTAACGTACAGGTTAGGGACTTCGCGAGGATGTGTATACATGTGTGTATGTATGTATGTATATGTATGTGTATATATACATATATATATGTATATATATTTTTTTTCCTACAGGTTCCCCCCACCTTTCCTCACCTAACTCCCAACCCCCTCAACCCTTACCCTTCCCTCATGGTGCTACACCCCCTGCCACACACCTTTTTGGTGGCTCGCAGGGTACTTATGTAGATGTAGAATATAAAATGTATTAAAATAACATATGAAGCGCAGGACAGCGAACACACACGTTATGTAAGTTAAATGCTAGTTAATGGAAATATACCAGCAGAAATAACGCTCCTTTAGAAAAAACGTGAGAACATTTAAAAACTGTTCCTTTCTAAAATTCACGAAGCGCTACCGGAATACGTATATACTCCAGTGGTGACATGAGAATTACGGCATGAAAAAGGACGAAACGGTTGTGTAATAAGAAGGATATGGAGTGTCTATAGAGAAAACGGCCTAAAAATATCCAACTTTAATTTTGGCCGGTCAAAGTTTTGATATAATAATTTTGCGGCATCTGTGCTAGGGGAAAGTAACATGAAAGTTTAACTCCTCCGTACAGAAAAAAATGTTAGGACAAAACCGGTAGAGGTATGCATGGTGAGGTAAGGAGAGTCCAAACTTCTGAGAAATCTTCCACAATTTCTAATTCAAATATAAAAAAATATGGATAGAATGGTTTGAGGCGTCACTTAGTGGAAGCGATTCATATTGGAAAAGAAAATATTTGTTCTTCCACATATATTTTATTATTCTAATGATGACTTTGTAAGTCGAAACCTAGGTCTTGAAAAATCAAATATAGGTGGAAGAACAAATATTTTCTTTTCCGATAAAAAATCAGGTTCCAAAACAAAGGAATGGAAAACTCGAACAAAGGAGTGTTAACAGCTTTCGAACTAAAAACTGTCTCCTTATACCTCCTTATAGAGGGTAGCATTATTAACTGCTCCAATTTCCACCATTCCCTGCAAATTGGCATATTTCATCACAAATATTTTTTTTTACTTTTAATCGTAAACCATTGGGAAACTGTTTTCAAAGGATTCTATATGTTAGTTCAATTGAGTGTGACGACAATATTCAAAGTACACGGAAACTAATTGATTTAAGAATAAAATCTTCGGTCATCTCTCTCTCTCTCTCTCTGAAAGACAAATACAACCCGAAGTATAAACCGAGAGGAAGAAAAAACATCTCCCTGCCGGAGAAATGTTTATACAAATCAACTTTCCAAACAAAACCGACTCCAATATGAAGCAATGATGTGGTAAGTACGTAGATCATGAAAAGTAAAAGCCCAATTTCCCAGTCACAACGTTTAAGTACTAGCAACTCGCTCCTCGTTTGCATTTAATCTCGACCCCAATGGTGATATACAACCGCGAAGTAAGAGCTGAAACATAAATTTTTAGCATGGCCGCATTTTATCACCAAAAGCCCCCCCATGCTCACTCGAGTCAGATGCCATATATGATGCCCCGTGGAGAGCCAAAGGAGCGGTGGATGCTGGGAAGCACGGGGGAGAATGAGAAGTGGTCAAAGGACTTAAGCGAGGGTGCGAGAGGAGGCACAGTGGGATGAGGGTCTGAAAGTAGAGGAGCTGATTTCGAGAGGTGGGTTTTGCGGCCGAGATGACCTCTATGACAAATACCCACAAGGGATGAAAGATGTCAGGCCCGGGAGAGAGGGACTGCGGAAAGAGAAGGGTCACTCGGCGGCAGAGGTGGGTGGGCGAGATTAAGGTGGGCGAGAACCGCCGACAAAAGGATTCGGATAAGGTGAGCCTGCCGTTAAGGGCTGTCGGAGCTGGAAGAGATCAAGCGCCGTTCCGTGGGGGAAGAGTGCGAGAATGAAGAGGGAATTCGGGGTGCGCCAAAACTCACTAGCGTTCAATCTACTAGTCACCCATTTGTTTGATAGCGCTCTATTTCGAGGAGAAGATGGAGAAGGAAGGAGAGGGTATCCCGCCCTTCCGTCCGACGCCTTACGCAGCCACCTCTTCAACCTTCACCTCGGAGAGAACACTCCTATTCCACCTACACGGATATGGTTCATCAGGGTTTAAGTGCGGTTCCTGGGCTATCGGAGGGAGAGAAAGAGAGAAGAGGTTAGATGAAGTTGAGTGACTGAGTAGGAATGTTTTTAGCAGAAATACCCCCTTAAGGTTGGGGAAGTGGAAGGGCGGCGGGGTGGACGGGTTTGGAGTGGAAGCGGCGATAAGGGGGGCCGAACCGAGGTCGGGGAAGAAAGTAAGAGTGGGGATATAGTATGTTTTATACCCCATCGTCCGAGGGAAGATCAATGACGTCAATATACGGCAGCGCGAATCGATGCCAAAAGCCAAGAGCATCAATGCGAGAGAACGACTTATTGAACTCGCAGGAGTGGCCGTGTAGTTGGGAAAAAGTGATTTTATTGAAGAGAGGCTATTTGTTTTCGCTCGTCGAACCAATGGATTCATACTTCACGCGGGGAACAGTTTGATTAACGATTGGCAATAAAATGCCCCGAGTGGACGTAATTGTATTTCACGACAAATTAACCTTTTCAAATATGACGGTATATTCAACGACCAGAACAGCTGCGTTTAAAATGATTAAAACGTAGAATTACCCGTACATAATGATTGTGGATATTTTAAAATAACGACGGGGCGAATAATTTTTAGCAGCCTCATGGTGAAAATATTGCCATTTATTCATATTAAGCTGTCGGATCTCAAAAGTGATGCGAAGTGTTCATTAAAATAAATTTCCCCATGTACAACAAATACAAACTACAAAATCTAAGACAAATACAACTGTTCCACCTAAAACGGAAAACTAAAGGGGAAGAATGAACAACCAAATTACTATTTACAGGCAAAAATGTACACAGCATCACTGTGTACATTGTGATGCAAATGTTTACTTACAATAGAAATAAAACCAACTTGCGACGAATGTCAAACGAGAAATTCAAAATAAATAAATTTTTAATCAGAATATGACAATTTCCTGAAATATATTATCACTTTGCATTGATATTAACAATTTGATAGGCAAGTTTCAGCAGCATATCGAGACGTCATCTCGAGGAGGGACGAGTAAGAAAAAAAGAACCGAGCGTAAGATTAAGTGACTGGAAGTCTCATCCTACTAACTCTCCCAAATTGCTTAATGAAGCATATTGCGTCAACAGACGCGAACTCACGAAACTAGAACCTATGTGCAAATCGACACTAAATTACATAGACGAGAAACTCATTGACTATGCTCGAACGAGAGACTTGTACACCCGAAACCAAGCCTCCCCAAGTTACATGGAGACTGTTGAGACGTTGCTTTGCCTTCATCTTTTTCCTTTCCCCTCTCTGAGAGATCAAAGGTGGAAACCTGCTTCGGTGGCAAGAAAAGAGTGCGGTCGCGAGTGCAGGGTTGACAAGGATTCATGGCGATGAAGAGGGAAGTGAGTGAGAGAGACACGGCGGGATAATGGGAACTGGTAAAAGTTAAAGGTCTGAATTAGAAGGCAATGAATAGGGCGCCTAGGGTGAGAGTGGCTGAAGAACAAGAGAGTGGGGAGAGAATTGAACCCGTCGACCGTGGCTGACGAGAGGAAGGCAATTTACACCACCGCTGATCCCAATCAGGCACGGAGCAGAAGGTGGCGGCGCTCTAAATTATGCTCGACTGGTTCTGAAGGCACGGCACATGCCCAATCTCAACCCGGCGTGTGGAATTGGAAGCGCTCGATTACGCGATATTTCGTACTTGAGCACTGAAGCAAGGTGAATGATTGCGTATTCTAGGTAGGTGACTAAGACGCTCGGAAATTACTACGTTAGGGAGACTGACAATCCGAAGGAGAAACAATCCATGAAGATACCTAGAAAATAAAGTAAAAACAAATGGATATAGTATTTACATAGAGCACATAATTATAGTTTGCAATTAAATCTTAGTCATATCAACAGCCAATGTTCCTCTAACATGCCTAGAAGTTCGTCATTGGTTTTCATTCCCATTTTATTTTTTTGTTCTACTTCATAATCAATAAATAATACTCTAAGGATCTGAGTTCAAACCCGCCTGAAGCTCCTGGAAACCAAAGTTCCACCCCAAAACCTGGACATTTTCTTCGGTAAATCTTCCAATGAAACTGTTTAGGGATCAGGAAAAAGAACTGGCCTCCTACCATAACTCAAATTTATATTTCACACGCCGAGTAAGTAGTTTGAGTGTACTGATGCACAAGTTAAACCAAATTTCACGCTGATTACTGAACTGCGTTTCTGATACACCAGTATCATCAATCAAGTCCTCCCGAATGTCTACTGAAATGGGGGATTTATTGCGTTATACCTACTTAGAACGCATATTATTTTTGCCTTGGGTGAAGAAGCGCAAATTATCAACTTCTACCACTAAACATTAAACAAACGAACAGAAACTGAATAAATGAATACAAAAATAAATATAAAATTCTTAAAAAGAAACTGTCGCGCTTTAAATCATAGACAGAAATACCCATACCCATAATTGCTTAATAACTAGACATACAAAATTTAACTTTCATTTTTTTCAAATTCGACTAATAATAGATAAACAAAATTGCGTCCAGTCTACTATACGACCCACTTTTTTATCGATTATTTCACCATCCTTATAACAACAAGTAATTGAAATCGCCTCGGTCATTTTGAGCTCCAACTCTATACTTCAAAAAGTTCATTACGAATAACCACTGTCATATAGTAAAACTACTGCGAGCAGAATGAAAAACGCACTTAAAATTACGGCAGCATGCAGTTACCCAGAAGCAATAGTTCTCCTTGTTTGTGGAGTAAAATATGGGAATATCCCCGGGCCATTCAATTTAGCAAATACATTAAATCTACCGGAGGGGAGATACGCCCATTTATTTCAAATTTCTCGAACCGGAAAACGGCGTATTCATTTTTACAGAGGAAAATTCGACTCAAAGCGATAAATGAGAATTGTTGGCAAAGCGATAGTAAGTGCTGCATAATAAAACGAAAAAGAAAACTAAGAGCAAAGGAGGAATTTTGAAGGGATCAGAGAGCAGCACTATCCAACGATATCGCGGAAACTCGGTCGTTTTCGACGGGGTAAAATGATTGATGCATTTGCGCCGGCCGCTGTATTGTTCAGTGGCGTAATATTTCTAGGGTGGCGTCAGACACAGCCACTGCGCCCGGACCGCAGGGGCGCTGCAGAAGCACGCCTGTTGCCTCCGAAAGCGTGGACCGATCATGAAAAGGGCGTGTGAGTGAGTAGCAGCGAGCTTTGAAAACCATTTTGGTCCTATGGGGAGGGCGTTCGAACAGGGTACTGGAAAGGGGGCGTTTGCAAAGCGGGGAAACTGTGGCTAGTGGAGACAGAATTTCTCATTGTTGCAGGGCCAATTTGAAGGCCATAACATCCACAAATACTACCGATGAACAAAAAAGAACGAAATTACAAAACGTCATTTATGGCGTTCCGATGATACAACCGAAAGAACAACCGTTTTATTCGATTTCCAGTTCATCTTAACCATTCGTTGGATATGAATTCAAAATAACATTTTCGAAGCTGAGAAATTACTTAAAACGATTCCTTTTGACTATTTTATTCAATAGATCCAGCAGCATAATATCATCAAGGTGATGGAACGGTGGAATATAAACCGAGTAATTTAGAATGAAATATTCTGAGGAACAGCCATTTATTTCCTCCATGATGAAGGATTACCACAAAGTAAAGCATTTCCCACAAAACTTGTCATTGGGAATTTTCCAGCAAGAGTGAAAATGGTATTTTTAAAATGCTTCATAGAAATGAATTTTTGCAAATAATTTGCGTACCCAGCAGCAGAAAAGAGTAAGTCAGAGTTGAAGATTTTTTATTTTACATCCGATCGCTGTGATTATGAGTGTCATCGCCAGCATTAAAAAATTCCAGAAAACGGCTGACCCTTGTTCTCATTTATTATACGTGCATCTTTAGGATAGGAACTAATTGTAACTTTTCTGCCTGGGACCATTGCAAAACATGTATGTAACATAAGAAATGATTCTATTTATTTATCCTTAATCTGAAAACAGCACTTTTTAGCCTTTACATCGGACTTTTACAGTGAAAACAATGGAGACAATTACAAACACCCAGGCCCTATGTGGAGGGCAACCCACCCAGGCGGGAATCGAACCGCGACCTTTAGATTGGGTGACGAGGACCTTACTAAGCCGCCACTGAAGTCGGCAAACTTTAACATATTTAAACGCTATATTTTGGTGATACACTTGATGGGAATCATGACATAAACGTGAATTAATATTTTGCGACCAATAAGGCGAATCCAGAAATGTCACTTATAATTAGAGAGCGACATGAAAATACTATATACGTCCATATATTACGTCGCACTTGTATTTTTAAGACGATGAAAAGAACTATAAAACCATAAACACAGTAATCAACCCGAAGGTCGGTTTAGTAGGTGATGGTAGAGCTCACCCATGTACCAAGCCCGACGGCGTGTGAATATTCACACATCATGGTAGGGGGGCCAGTTCCTTTCCCTGTGCCGGTAATGGTTTCCCAGGAAGATCTGGTACCCGAAAAATCAACTAGCTTGGGTGGAGCTGCAGGTGCCCAAAGTACCATGCCCGGGAATCGAACTCGGGACCCTCCGGTCAGTAGTCCAACGCTCTACCCACTAGACCACCGCGACCCGCGAAAAGAACTATGACCACCGAAAATGTTATAAAAAATGTTCGTTTATGTTATTTTTATTCGGTGATCTTCCACCACCCCTCTATTTAATACACTTTATGCAAAAACATTAATGAGGTGCACTCCGATGATAAATTATGTTGAACTGAAAATCGGAAAAATCATGAACTTTCGCCTTGTTATATTCCTTAGGTGTTACATCGTTGTAGTCAATGTATCCGCTGTCCATGTTCGTAGCTTGTTTTAAACGTGCTAAGGGAAAAGTGGTAGAAGAGGGCAAGGTGAGGGCCAAAGGGTGGTTAGAGTATGTTAGGGGAAATATATGTCCACGGAAAAGAAAAATTTCTAGGTGAGATGCTTAGAAAAGAACGAAGGCCGGTGGTGGGCGAAAAGGGAAAGAGAAGAGGCCTCCTTCCCTGGTAAAGGGTGGAATGCAGAATCGCAGAAGGAGACGTAACGTTAACTTGGAGGAGAAGTGTGTCAGAGTTGAATCTCGTTTCCTACACTCATGCAGACCACACTGCGCATCTTTTATCACCATCCTCCTTTTCTCCTCCTCGTGTCTTTGAATCACAGTTAATCCCTAAGCCATTTCCTTGCCTGATACCAAAACTTTCCCCGTCCCTATCTCCACTTGCAAGAGACAACATGCTGCACGACCAAATTGAATTTCCCTTCCCGAGACATCTAATACGTGTACTCGTATATTCCTTAATGATGCAGTCACTGACAAACGCAAAGGTCCAAAGTGAACACTTCATGTAAGTAAATAAAAAAGAAGGCATTCATCCATGTTCAGTTCTATCTCTGAGCTACCACCCTACTAGTCAATACAAAAGAGCTTGGGCAAATCAACGTAACCTGCGCATTAAATGCGCGAGCTGGTGCCATCTGGAGGCCATGACGCGGACTATATTACGCTCACTGGCGACGTTAGCTGCCTGAGATCAAATGAGCCGTCTGTGCTTGGCTGATCGTCGAGCTGTACGTATGGCGCCAGAAATGTTAGTTCCGTCGTCCATGTTTTTACTCTTAGTCGAAAATGGAAATTGACGAAATCACGGAGCAACGAATCAACATCAAGTTTATTTTGCTAGAGTGCGGTAAAAGTTTACAAGAAATTACTGAAATGTCGACAGCTGTTTACGATGATAATGCTCTGAAGAAAACATCCGTTGTCAAGTGGATTAAGCGTTTTCAAGATGGCCGACAAGGATGATGCAAGGCCGGGACGGGACTACAACCACCTGCGTAGACGATAACACTGACTGAGTGATCGTGTCTCTTGTCCTAACCGATCGTCGAAAAACCGTCCGAGAGATAGCTGATGAACTGAACTTAGGAAAATCAACAGTGCACATTATTATCACCGAACATGATGCATCCTTCGCAATTACAATGCGACTGCACATTCAGCATTTATTGTTCGCCAATTTCTGGCAAAAAATTCAATCACATTGATCCTTGATCATCCTCCTTATTCGCCAGATCTCGCCCCTGTGACTTTTTCCTACTCCCAAAATGCAAAAATGTGATGAGAGGCCATCACTGGGAAGATGTGGGTAAAATAAAGCTAGAACGGACGAGAAAACTTAATAGCGTAAGTTCCGAGGACTTCTGAGGGTGCTTTAAACAGCGGAAAAGAAGATGGAATAAGTGCATAGCAATGAATGGAGAACACTTTGTAGGGGAAAAAATCGATGTAGACTAAATTTGGCAAAATAAATTTTTCGTGGCATCAGTTCGCGTATTTATTGGACAGACATACCATAGTCCTATCAATCTATTGCTATGGGAAATACGCCAGAATTGGTTAATTAATTACATTTGCCTAAATATATTTCGGAATTCATTTAGTTTCAGTAGTAATTTCAAACTCATAATAATGAAGTGCTCCTTCCTTTCTTGAGCCAACTTTATATCTTACCAAGTTATTTGACGAAATGAATATTAACTCATTGTAGCACCTCCCAATCAAAGGCGTGAAAAAGTTTGCATGAACATCCAAGTTCGCCCTCGTAGCACGTCTTTCTTCTTGATTTACGTTCCTTCCCTCCCCTCTGTTTCCCGCCATATCCATGCCAGTATAAGTATTCCCTGCAATACGAACATTGTGCAGTAGACGCGTTGCAAGATAGTAACGGTGAAAACTATAACCACGTAGCTCTTCAATTATTACTGTTAGCTACTACTGCTTGAAACTACATGTACATGTATTTGTATTTCCAGTGTTTATGACAGGTCGTAACACTCTCTCGTATACGTGGAAACAAGTGAAGCCAGGCGGTGCGCTGAGACATGAGACAGGGAGAATCCTTTCTTCCATTTTGACACGTTTTGACAAATTTCTTTCGTAATCCTGAGCTATTATTTTCAAAAATTTAAGTATTCCCTCCAATAAAAAGCCGTCTAATCCTACCCAGGATGTTAAAACTATTCCCTTGTCTTCGCTAAACCTTAAAGCCACTTTGAGGTTTTATGTAAAATATACTATTACTATTATGATAAAAAATAATGAACCAAAGTTCATTTATATGACTGTCGTGCGGATATTTTGAGATGTTTCTAGAGAGACGTAATGGTGAAAAAACGTCATTACCTTAGGTGTAAGGAGATCTAAGCAAAAAATAATTTAGTCGCCAAATTAACTTAATTGATTTAACTTAATTACTTAAATTAATTGACAGTATGAATGCGTAAATAAACCAAAACGAATTGCATTCTAAATCCCACAATTATATCGTGTACACAATGCTTCAAACGACGAAATTAAGATGTGTGGAATGCTTAATTTCATCTGGCCCATGCTAAGAAAGAGTAGGATGACAAAACAGATGAAAATCGCTGTGGTACAGAAGGGGTCTCTCATTTTCTTTACTAATTGGAGTCCTCCAGTCTATCAGAAAAAGAATTTAAATACAGTAGTCAAAAAATCCCAAAAACTCAAAACGATAAAAGAACTAAAGACGAGTGAAGTACTTGGGAGAGATGGGAGATAGGACAGGGGAGAAGTTTTAACGGGGAATGATTTATACCGGAAAAAGAGAGGAAGAGGGGAAGTTACGGAGTCGAAGAGCGGAAGGCACCATCCGAGTAGACCATCCACTTAACCACGTCTTAGCTTATTCTCGCGAGAAGAGATCGAGCAAAACTTTCGAAAAGCCAGCAGTCGCGAACTGGTAGTTTGGAAAAGGATTACGAGATACGATACGACTACTGAGTCCAAAATGATAAAATTTGCCTAGGGATTATAAAATTTGCTTCCGAAAAGTTAGATTCACTAGAAACATTTTCCGATAAGCAAAAAGATCAAAAAATGCACCAAATACGTAATACGTCCTCCATCGTTAAATGGACGGGAGCGAAAAAATTCAGAAAGTTTTGAAGCACGATTCCTTTATCCTGATTAGGAAAATACGTTTTACAAGTTCCCTATCTACCTAACTTCGCCATGGCATCGCGCAGCTATTGATATCGAGCAAAGGGAATGCGTTAAATTTTCTTTTCGACGATCCATGCAAAAGGGAAGTTGCAAAGCATACACACATTGCAACAAACTTTTCCACGAGAGGAGACGATGTAATTAAGATGGGCTGACATTACATTGATATCCCGTACGAAAAAACCCAAGCATCCAAAACGTACCAATCATTACCTAGTTTATTTTTCAATATACCGAACAGCGTGGCCTAAGCCTGACTTTTATCCTCGATTGAATTTATACCGCCTTGTTGAACATGGATTTCCTCAGATTAAGAAGCCACACGTTTGTTACTTTGTCAACTTAATTTTCCTTTTGGCTTGGCATGTTAGCAAACTAGATTATTCAATTTGTTTAAATTTTCATTGCTAAGCCTCGTACTTTTTCCCATCTATTTGTATTTCTGAAGGTTCGCCAAAAAAATAAGCTTAGTAAAGAAGAAATGTACATAGTCAAGACCGCAATAAATATCAAAGAGAGAAGTGAAGCATACTCTGCAATAATATCCCAGGAATACCTATAACCACAATCTGTTGGATTATCTGGAAAAATACCGCTATGCTCTAGTCGTCGCCTATCAAACTGACCATGGAGTTGAAGGGTGTGATTTTGTTCAGACAAACCTTCAAAACGAGTGAGAAAGTTGCTTTGTAAATTGCACAGTTCCGGTAATTTTTAACAATAGTTTCACAATTAAAGGGAAGGCAGAACTAAAAAAAATTAGGCTAGAGAATAGATAAATAATTTTGAAAACTTACGCAAAACCTTTTCTATAGAAAACACAATTTTGGAAACAAAAGTTTCACCCCATAGCATCTTACAACTCCTTTAGCTACTTAAAGATAATATTCTTAAGTACCAACGTGGACCCAGCGAACAAGGCCAATTATAATGTAACCGCTAATCACACAATAAAATTAGAGTAATTGACATGTCGGATTAAATAATAATCAAAATGAATATATTATGCTAAAACGGTACGTATATTTGGATTACCAAAAATGTTCCCAAACATGATAAAATCCGATTTTTAAACGAATAGTGAAATGCCAGAGATAATGCTAACAAGCAATTTCTTTACATATCCATTGATATCTAAAAACGCCTATCCTTCCATTTCATTTAAAATGATTCATCCGCTAAAATACGCTTAAATCTTTACCTACTTGCTATCGTCCTTACTGGGCCTTTCTTACCTCCTCTTATCAATCCTTAAACGTCTTCCTCCACTTCATGCTTCCTTAAATCTAGTGATGACCCTATGCGACCTTTTGATCAGCTGCCGAAAGAAAAGAGACTTCTTTTTCCGTAAGTCCTTTATTAGCTCTTCCTACCCCACAGTTTCGTTATTTTTTCATTTATCTCCCTCAAACCAACAATTAAACGCGTATTTTTTGGCATATAATTGCTGAGGGGTTTATTCAACAATCCTAGCTTCTACAGTTCTTTCTATCCATCACCCTGTAATCATTTCTTCTTCGAATATTTCAACCTTTCACGAACAACTTGAAATAAAAACAGGTCCCTTTAAGAGACTAGTCAATAAATCACTCAACCCAAAAACAATAATGGAATTCTCAAACCTTTGGAACACGCAAAATGATATAAATGCATTTCATTGACGAAAAACTACGCTACGCGATACCTATGGAGGGAATTTAAGGCTTAATTACGAGCAACTCGGCATGATACAACAAAACAATTGAAAATCTGTGGCAAAAACATCAGAACTCGTGTCAATAGAATACCTCAATAGACGCTATAACGGTACTTGACTAAATAATTTGCCTTTTAAAGAATCTCAAAAAAATTAAATTACTAATTACCTGCCACAATACCCTGAATTAATAACTAGCTGATCCTTATATCTGCCCAAGCCTGAGAGCTAAAAAAATGGCGCAGAAATAATTAAAATATTTTCATTAATTTAAATTGTTGGACCTGCTTTTCAAGCACCTCTTAATTACAATTGCACTTCCTGAGCAAGCAATTTCTTTCAGCGAATACTCGAGGAAAATGTCAACATTTTTCAAAGAATTTCTTAAGAACGTCCCTTTTCTTTAAACCTTTTTGACCCTCCTCGTCTTTTCTTCGGGCACTTTCACTCTCCCATTCACACAAGAGCCTCAAAAAAAATAATGACGACACTTTTTGGGAATAATTTCTACTTTCCAAGAACGCCCATTCTACCTCTCCTAAAAGTATATACGCAGTAAGGGGAAAAACCTTTCGCCTCCGTCGTAAAATTTACCAAGAGAAAAAACATAATGCAGGTCCCTTCTATTTAAGTTTGATTTACATTGGTCACTTAAAAAAAATGAATTCACTTCAAGGGTATTAATTAAAGCTGGATTTTTCATCAACATACGTATTTCATATTCGACGAAAGCAATATGTATAAACGATCATTTCTCATTATTATTCCCTCACGCATTTTATGCCTGTAGCTAAAACGCTTAACCATTAATTTTACCCGTTTCATTTTAGATTCATATCAATTCATAATTAGTACCCAAAGTACTATATAGAGAGTATATTAGGGACTATAGATAAACATCGTTTTATACTGAGTACTAGGACATTTTTGAAAGTACATATGGTGTCAGAGACATGATGGCACACAGGCAGAGACTGTTAGGTATCAAAATTATTTTTAGCTAGTAGTATCTATTCATGAACAACACACCGATTTTCTACCAGATCAGCATCTTTCTCTGACATTACATTTCGTTTGAACTGAACGATCGAACTGAGCGATTTGCGAAAAAAAAGAGGAAGTAACAAAATGTCGTGTGTTAAATTTACTCGTTCGTTAATTATTGAAAGGAAAAACATTTCAGATGACAACAGAAATCCTTTATAAATATTCCCAAAGATACTTCCTAACATTATAATAGCCAATAAATGGTTACAAAATTATCTAAGAGACCATTTGAACACAAGCGATTCTGAACGTTATAGACGCCATGTAGAGGCTAATACTCCAGAAATAACACATACATACGCGTAATCTAGCGTACGTTGATGGATGACAGAAGAGAGAAGTTACATGAGATTGCTACTTCTGCAGTCATCGCGAGAGAGCAGGTACATAATATTTGTTGTCAAATTTTGGGCATGGGATATATGTATCTGCAAGATAGTGCAACGACTACTCACGATTGATCTAAAACGAAAACGCGAGAACATGTCCCATGGTAAATTTGCAGCCGCTTCAGCGGGATCCGCAGCACAGGAATCTGTTCGTCGCCGTTTACTGCGAATTTTTAAGCGGTTTTCATTTTAGCGTGAACTTTTCAACTCACCTTCGTACAGTGATTAACTAAATTTATATAAGAAAACATATAAGTAGTACTAAAATGGTTTTAAAATTCATTCTAGGATTCCAACACACCGAGTTATGAACTGGCTACTTGTGTGGTGTAATTGTATTGCACTATAATTAGGTAATACTATGTAGTGGAGGCATTCCAGTATCGTCGAATAGTTCACATTATTTATATTACCCATACCCTCATCTCCCAAAGTTAAGAAGATTAGGGCATGACCTCGCATTTAAATGCCCAAATTACCACTCCTAATGAGTTCTTTGTTAGCTAGAATGTGGAAATTAATTTTTGTGACGCGTGACGCGCCACCAAACGTCTCGCAAAGTAATTCATTCAAGGCGGTGCGAAGCTAACAACGCATAACGCCCCTCAATGTAAGACTAATGGGCTTCAATTGTGGTGACGGAGGCTAACTATCAAATTAAAATTATAGTAATTTTGATTCAAGTAAAATTATCCACAATCAGCAGCGAAGAGAATACAACATTTTACAGACTCAAGTCAGAGTGCATCGATAGGTTTTTAATTCCCTCGATTTAAAAGATTTTTAGCAATAAACTCCAAGTATTCGTTTGTGGGATTTTATTTTATAAATGCTAGGATTTGACTACTAAAATTCATCAAAAAACGAGGCTTACTTCGTAAAAACTTGTGTTAAACTGTCGTGTAATTGCCTGTCTGAATAAAATAGAAAGGTAGCTATCACATGATGAGAGGATATTTCATAGGAATTCCTTTCCCATAATGGCAATCAAGATATTCAATAGCATCAATGTTAGAGATGATCAATCTAAAGAAAATTATTACATGCATAGAGTTGGAAAGGCGGTCATTATTGCTTCACAAGTTTAATTGCTTTGGTCCATAATTATTAAGCATCTTTCTTTGAAATCACACAGAATATAAGATACCAAGAACGAAATCTCAGATAACCAATTATTTTTGACGGATCTCCTTGTGGGTGCGAACAAATTCACCAGCACGCGTAGGAATGGACGCTTAAACCCAAAAAAAGCTGATGTTAGTTCAGCCATTAGTTTTATTTAAAAATATTACTTCATTAATTTTTAAATGAAATAATTTCTACCAGTCCAAATTAATCGTTGAAAAAGAACGAGTTCAATGACGGTTTTGGAAAAGGATGATGTGCTTGAAACGAACCAGAGAAAGGCCATCCTGAAACCTGAAAATATTTCAGGTTTCAGCGATCCAGTAGCACGCAAGTACGTAATCTAATTCCTAATTTACATGCCTTAAAACTTTCCCACGCTCACAGTCTAAACGACAATTTAAGAAGCACTTACTGTCCCTTAAAATACTCTGCCCTCTGAAAAGATATTATATCCCGTCCTCACCTTTTTCCTTATGCACTCGATTACTAGTTTTGGTGCCCCATAGTCTTCCACCGCCGAGACTCTCCCTCTCGGATTTCCCTTTTTACCGACCGCCATCGAGGCAAGGAGCTGAGGGAGATGAGAGGTTTGCGGCGTGGGAAATGGAGCACGTCCTGCAGTAATGGCAGACGTAAGGAGAGAGTTTGGGGGAGGGAATGCGATGGGAAGTGGGAAGGAGACGGGCCGTGAGTGTTTCTGAGGAGACGCGGCAGGAGGTCGAGGATGAAGAGGAAGCAGCCACGAGAGGGGACCCTGAAGGTATAGATGGAGGTCGGCGAGCGTAGTGAGAGATGAGGTTGGAGGAGGAGGATGGGTGTGTCGAAACAAAAAGCCAGGCACGGACGAGCGAAGAAAAGGAAAATGGGAACGGGAGTCCTAAAAATTCAGGCGGGAAACTGTCTTAGGAGTGACGGCCGAGAATGCTTCGGCAATGGACGGTAAAAAAGGTTAAAAGTTGGGGGCCGCGGTTGAGGGAAGGGGTTCAGTTCTAAAATATAGGGAGGACGCAAATGAGCTTGGGGAAGGAGGGAAGGATCGAAATGAAGGGCAGAGGTCGAGGAAAGAGCGGAGGGGGTCATACCTCTTCAATTAGTCATTTTCAGTCATTTATAGGTTTATAATTGGAAGAATATCGTTTCTTAGTCACTGAAACCCGCTGCTCGGGTAGTTTATAAAACACGGTAATGCTTTCAACAGATTCAGGCAAATTGTATACAGTGGATGTTCGTATTATGAGAAAAACAAACTTGCACTTTTCCACAAATGCACTTGGTCTAACTTGTGAGAAAGTGCCAAATTGTTTTTCTCATTTCAAACTAATGCTTTTCGAATACGTGCAGATCCAAAATGAAGACCGAGTTAAAGTTTAATGCTTAAAACATTTTACATTGTTGAAAAGCATAGATAGTGACCAATTAGCATAATGACTTTTAAGGGAAGGGTTGAATTTACTCTTCGTTGTAAAATATTTTGCACGATGAATCAATAACTTCCTTTAATTCCGAGTTTACTATCTAGAATTGAGTTTTTAAAGGGCTGCCACCTCCCATTCTTTAGTTAAAAGAAGCAAAGCTAATAAACTTTTCGAGAGTAAACTTTCCAAATCAACTTACTGCTAATTAATAAATTTGCGAGTGACATAAGTGTTCATGGTATTAAAACTGACTTTAAAAATACTAACATAAGACAAGTAAAAACGAACAATTGTTACAGTCAAATTTCGTTATACATTTCTCGAGGTCTAGTGGTAGAGACAATCATCATTCAAAAAAATATAGGGTGAAATAATTGTAAAGCAGATTTCAGATTACAGTTAGATTCTAAGAACATTTTTCGTGTTTTGATTGCACAATGAATGGGGAGAAATAGATTACCTCAAGTTTTCTGCAACAATGGCTAAAACCTCTTTATTTTATCCAGATGGTCTAATAATTATTTAATGATTAAATCAAATCAAACTTTAGGATTTGGCCATTGTCGCAACGGTGTAGATAGATAGTTATGTATCTGTCCATATTTACGTGTGTTTGAATACATGAGCAAAGGCAAAAAATACAAGTACAGATGATGCCCTAACATCCTTTGTCACAAACCTTTGCCCGGGTAGGTGTCAATAATCTAGTAACAAGTGAGACTTAGGCCTTTAGAAAGATTCAGAACCAAAAAGTTTAATGATGACACTAAAGGAATTATAATGGCCCCACACTACTTGTACTAGTAGATGAGACCACAAAGATAAAAAAGGGAGATAGATTCCAATACAGATAGACTAAAATACTCATTCTTTCCCAGAGCAAACAGAAAACATAATGGTAAGAAATCAAAGTCACTTTAGGAATATAAAAACCATTGAATTTATAAGTCGAGACAAAATTAAACGTTGTAAAGGTATTTGGTGTTTCTGCAGGTGAATGTTAGTTGGTAGTTTGTATGTTTGCATGTGTATGGGGTGTAAGGGTTCTTGCATGAATGTATACCATGTTTTCTTTGTGGACTGTATAAATTTGTGGTTTTGCATGAGTTTTTTTCCTTAATTACGGATGGTGCCCCAACACCCCCCGCCACACGCCCTTGAGGCGGCTTGCGGGGCATTAACTAGATGTAGATGCAGTAAAAAGTATTTCCTGGGGCGGATTTTTCGACTCGCCAGACCGATACTCTAACCACTTGAGCTGTAGAGTAAACGTAATTTCCACTGAAATATGCGGTGGGTTTATGAACCAAGTGCTCCGATTCTTTGGCCAAGAGATGAAGTTAGGGAGATGTTTCACCCACTGAAGGAGAAATAGACGACAAAAGAGGAAAGAGCAGTAGGAAAGCAATCATATGACGCCATAAAGAATAGTAGAAGTGCGTTTCTCGACACGCACACCTAGAAGAAAGAGAAGAAACAATGGCAAAATACATACTCAAACACGAAAACCCGCCATATGGCGAACAAATATTCATTCACATGGAAATATATATGCGTATATCTCCAACGACTGAAGTCTTCTCTACTTTTCAATTTTTCTATAACTCTTAAAAAAAGTAGAAATGCTCGTACTCTAGGAAATAACTAATTTTATACCATGATCTCGATGACAATTCTTATTTTTATGTAATTACATTTGAGTGGCAACGAAACTGCAACAAAATTTTACTTACTTCCGACACTCAATAATGGTTAAAAGGAAAACGTAAAAATCGACAATCTTAAGTAAGCACCACAACAGATTTCACGTTTGATAAGGATCAATTTGATGGACACAGAAAAGGAAGGAATAGTGTGATGAAAGGGAAAAATTCCAGAGACAGCAAAAATTTGATTCACTATGCAAGAATGTGAAGGCATTCCAAAGTGGGAACAAGGAACAAATACGATATAAAAACCAAAAGAAATAAAAGAATTTTCATCAGGTCTAATAAAGATTCCAGAAAGTGGAAAGAATTCTTACCAGAACTTTGAGAAAGATTAGATAAGTTGCCCTACACATTGAACAGTATGTGACGTTGATGAGGTCAACGTAAATCTGAGTATATCAGAGAGAAAGGAATGAAGCAATGGGAAATGAAAGGGACTAGGACATTAAAATGGATAATACCTTCGCAAAATTACTAAAGAGTTCCTGAAAAATGGGACGAAGAGAAAATTTAAACTTAATCCTAAATATCATGAGGAGTAACTTTAGACCGAGATCAAATTCATCATTTTATTCCCAGCTTCCAAGAAAAGAGTAGTAATTGTATCTAATGACTACCGAACCATAGGCTTACATTTATACGCGGCAACGGCAGAAGGATTAGAAGAGTCACTCTAAGAGATTGCGATAGTACAAGCAAATACTAAAAGAGAGCAGTCTTGATTGAGAAGGAGAAGAGGGTGAATATACGTCACTGGAGCATTAAGATAATTAAGAGAACTACGTATAGATGTTTTGTGTGCTTAGTTGAAGCTCGAATATGTGGAGAAGACAAATTTGGTGAATATTAAGAATGCAGGATCACTGAATATTGGCGACAAATTCGAAACCTTTGGCGCATGTACGGGCTGTGGAGTGAATTTTAAGAGTGTGAAAGACAGGGTACGGCGATGTGAAACAATACTTATTCAACTACTTCAACAAGACCTACAAGGCACCGCAAAGGTGATTGATTGGCTATGTAAAAGGCAAAAATTAAATATAAGTTAATTGTTAACAATCAATTTTATTTTATGAGGTAATCTACTCTAACAATCAAAAAACACGTAAAATATTGTAAATATCACCAATATTAACTTATAAGAACATGCAATCATTCCTCTCTCCATGTGAGGGACGATCTGCTAATAACATTAATAACAATTTTTATCTCCCCGGAGCGCTCGTTAGCAGTTATTATGATCTTATACCCGTCACGTGAAAAATGACGTCATAAAAAATTTTCACGTAAAGGGTTTGAGTTCGGAATGAAGGCGGGCGGAAGAAGATTAAGTTAAGAGTTACGGATGATGATCAAGCATTAATTAGCCAGACAGACGAATGGCTTCACATATTGCTGAAAGCAATACAGGACCAATGCGTTATAAATAGAAAGAGGACGACTCTAAAAAAATAGGCTAATAAAATGATCAAGTAGAAAAGCTAAATTGATCATTAAGATAAAAGAGAATGACTTTGATCAGGTTTGCATATTTGGGATATTTTGAGGAAAATGAGGAGTTCCACTGAATATTTTATATTTGATCAAAATGCCTAAACCCTAAGAGCAAAATGCTTTTGGCTACTTCATGGACAGTGAAATCCACTTCACACTAATATTAAACAATTGAGAATACATCTGGAAAATATTCATTCGTTATACAAAGAATTGATTAAGATTGGCCCACCTCCTAACGGAATCACATTAGCACCATGATTAAAATGAAACAATAAGCCCACTCCATCTCAACGCACCGCTGGTTAACCTTTGGCATTTTGTTTAAACTGTAATTAGTGCGCCTCTCTCTACATGTCAAAAAGCGATGTGGGAGTATTCAAGGATCGATTGAACTCGTGTTAACTCCAGGGAGGTAAACGCAGCGAGATGGATTGGAAACGAGAGGAGAGAGAATGGGGTAAAGATGTCGCTGGTATGAAGATAAGGATGAATGGGGTGGAAGTAAGAATTTACAATGCAACAGAAAAGGAGCTGAGAGGAGAGAAACGAGGATTGAATATGAAGGAGGGGAAAAGACGATATGGAAGGCAAGGGCAAAGAGTGGGGCGGGGCTCTCAACTCAAAAGCTCGGGACGTTGTCGTCTGGTTGGTAAGTCGGTGATTACAGGGCGTACGGTAAAGAGAGAGAGGGAATGGATGGAGTAAGGATGAGAGAAGAGAGATAGGAGTCTTTGGGGGTGAGGCAAACGGGAAGCTACGAAGGAGGGTCACAGTCGGAGGACGGGTACAGCGGGACGGGATGGAGTAGAGAAGGAGGTAGTGGGAGGTGCCTCCCAAGTCGGAGGCAAAGTTGGGTTCCAAAAGGTCAGATAAAGAGGGAAATAGTTAGGGTTAAAACCGGGTGGGAGGCCTGAATGGGTATGGGGATACAGGACCCACGCTGCGAAGGGCAACAAAGAAAAGGGCCGTGCCCTTGTGAGAGACAGTATGGTGCCGGAGACGTTATTCCCCCTCCCCCAAGGACCAAAGCTGCTCTGATTATTGCGCGAATAGTTCGGAAATGATCCAATGGCTTACAAGGGGTGCTTCTGAACGCAAAACGGTGCTGTTATTCATAAGATAAGGCAAGATTCTTAAATTGGGGACAGCGAAACTAATTACGCCGAAAGTATTTCACATATCATCCTACTGGATCCAATCAAAAAATTCTTCAAACCCATAATAAGGGCCGTGATTATTCCATTGTTTAACCAGTATAGCTCTTAGCAACATATCCTACTGAAAACATTCTTTCCGATCATGGTTTACATGTTACAGGGTCGAGGAAGGCACACAATAAAGGGGAAATTACTGAAGTTGGTCGAGGTTTGATGTGCTTTGTGCAAAGGAAATTTGCATACGCAAAGCGAGTGCCAAGAGAGTGAAAAGTTCTCGGGCGAGAAAGTGCAAGGAATATACTCCGTCACCACTGACTACCTAATTCAGAAATGTTCATGCGTTTGGGTACCGAACACTTCCCTTCGTACCAGAACTTAAGTGAACTGAAATTGTTGTCGCTCAACAGGAAGTTCGCCCACAAATGATACCATCCTAAACATTCCTAGGCAAAGTAAAGCGGGGGATAGAGATATTCGAGAATATAATTTTCTCATTGATTCCATAGCGTCTAAGTTTGTGGAGTAAAGGGAGGAAGATGTGTATTTGTATGCGTGTAAAATGATTGGATGTGCCTATGAATGTACGCACTACTGTGGTTTTGGGTGTTCATGCATGTTTCAGTTTTGAATGCGGTTTTTCTTTTTTCCTTTTTTGGGTGGTGACTTAACACCCCCCGCCACACGGCTTTGCGGCAGCTTGAGGGGTATTACGTAAATGAGAATGCATAGCTGTTGCAAGTTGTCACGGGAGGAAATACACTATCAATATCTGCATTGAATGTTACCACCTAATCACTTCAGAGGAAAAAGACGTCACTAATATAAAGTCTAACTTTTCAGAATGCTACCAGAAAGTTAAATAGGGCCAAAATTACATTTAATAGATTTCAAAATTATATGTTGATTTCTTTTAGAACTACCGGCATATTTCAACACACATATTAACTCGAGGAATGTAAGATAAAAATTTCATATAAATCATGTTTAGCAAGTTTGACTGGATAATAAAATCCGCTGAATTATAAGAAGGTGAAAACAATTTAATTGCTTAAATAGCCAACAATGAACTTCTACGGGAATAAAAAGGGATGTAAAACTGCCATGAATGAATATCGCTATGTCGGTCATAATTCCACATAATGCCACTTCTTCGGCCAACCTACCCAGCCAGCTCATTCAATTTCAAAATGCTTATTTAAATTCAAAGTATGCACATATTGGGTCAAGGTTAGAATATTGTAAATATTTAGCATAGCTTCTCGCAAAAGAAAAACAGCAACTATCCCAATTTTTCAGAAAGATATTAAAATAAACATAGTCCATTTATTCAACTAAATTTTCTCCTGATCTACAGGTATATACATAAAGGAAATACTTGAAATTTTCACAAATAAGTGAGACATGTACATAAATTAAATAGCATAAAATATGCAGATTTTGTGATATACTCATGCTCATTTAAACCGATACTGAATAGAATTAAACGAAATTTATTGCAGAATTTCAGCGAAATCAGCATTTAATATTAATAAATCTGCCAGTTTCGGAAAAAAATCACAATTAAAAAAATTGGTTCGACCAAGCGATCAGGCTCAACAAACGAAAACGTCACCGAAATATGAAATTCCAAGCGACTGAAAATACGAAATGAAACGCTAGACGCGAGGTTAAGATGAAACATGCAAATTGTGGTTTAAACTTAAGGAAGTATCTCCACAGCGAGAGGAATAAATAATAAGAGTTAGCGTCCGAACGCTGGAGAGGAGAAAAAAATAACTCCTGCACTCGCACTACTAAAATCGGGGGTACGAATGGAGAGGTGAAATTGCGGGAAGGGCTGGAAAACGACGAGGGGGAGGGAGGCGAATATGGGCATTGAGGTCTTCTGAGGGCGAGCGGGGAGAGCGAGAGAAAGAAAAAAAGACGCCCTTTTTCAGACTCTGCGGAGGTTAAATCACTCGCCGGCGGCGTCGGGAAGTAGCTATCGACATATGAAGAGCGCTTTTCCACATTCCCCATCCCGGAGTATTTCACCTCAAGGGTAGCCCCTCCACGAATACGCGCCACCCCCTTCCTTTTCTTTCCCCAACCCACCCTCCACCATCACCTCTTCCTCCTCGTCACCAGTCCCACCCGCGCCAGCTCTCGTAGCCATGCTCTCTCTTCTCCTCTCCCCCTTAGCGCGGCGTTCTCCTCGAGATTATCATTCCACCTCCCAGCTCGGAAGAAACGAGAGCAAGAGGACCTGAGCTTGAAAAACGATTGCGTACTTTTTCGAGAGGTATAAAGATTGGAGGAGGTGGGGGAGGCAGTTTTTGAAAGCTGGGAAGATGTGGGGAGCCCAGAAACTACACCTTCTTTCGTCCGCCATATCTCCCGTCTCATCCTCTCCTCATCCATATTCGCGTCTCTTGAGTGTGAGATGGCAGTCCTCGTCAGCACTTCGGCCTCGAAAGATATAATATAGTAAATAAAGAACGGAAATGAGTTTTTTATACCACTGGGTACCTTGCCCCTTGTTTATTTCTTCTTGATGAAAAGATTGTTTATTGAGACGTAATCCGACGACCTGTGTTATGAATAATAGACTCCCAAATAAATAAACAAGCCAAAATAAAAGCTTGCCCAGAAAATCTTTTAAGAGTTTAAGTCAAGATCTCATAGTCGATATGAAAATAAAACACCTGGCCCCCTAACGTCCCGAGATAATTATCCTCGGATCTATTGTGACATCTTCAACGAATGCCAAAAGCAGTGCGCTATCTCCATTTTATTTTAGAAAACTGAGAAATTGAAAACATGCTTGGATTTTTCACAATGAATACGCTATTCTCGAAAGAATATTTCAACATAAAGCCGAGATTCAATTCCACATTGATACATATCTTGATATATATATATATATATATATATATATATATATATATATATATATATTCAAACTTGAAAATCCCGCCATACGGCGCACAAATATTCATTCAAACAGAAATAGGTATAAGGAAAGGGGATAGGAAAACACATAAAAGGCGAAGACAGGACATGTGGGGAAGGCGGTTTTTGAGCAGATCACGAAAGTAAAAATATTTTACTTATTTTTATCCCGGATAGGGAAATATTTTTACTTTCGTGATCTGCTCAAAAACCGCCTTCCCCACATGTCCTGTCTTCGCCTTTTATGTGTTTTCCTATCCCCTTTCCTTATACCTATTTCTGTTTGAATGAATATATATATATATATATATATATATATATATATATATATATATATATATATATATATATATTCATTCACATTGAAATAGAGATAAGGAAAATGGTAAAGGAACACATATAAAGGACGAACACAAGAGAGGTGGGGATGGCGGATGTGAGCATATCACGAATGTAAAAATATCTTCCTCGACCGGGACTTGAACACCGGATCTCTCCACTTGCCGGGCGGATACTCTAACCACCTGAGCTATCTAGAGAGCGTACTTTCACATTGAAATCTGCGATCTTATAAAGCGCCAAAGTGCTCCGAATCATTTAACAGAAGATGGCGTTAGAGAGCTGTTACACCCACCAAAGGAGAAATTGACAAACACAAGAGGAGAATGGGCAGTACATTAGCAAGCATACAACTATATATATATATATATATATATATATATATATAGTGCCCATCATTATATTCTTGGGAATCATAATTGAGGTGGTTTCCCGTTGCCTTCCTCAATGTTCGAATGTTGAAGAGGGTAACAGAGGGAAGAATGTTGGGCAAGCGAGGTAAGGGTAGGAACAGGATAGGGATGTTGGACGGGATGAAGGGAGGAAAGAAGTACACCGAGATGAAGACCTGATATAGATTAGTTTGCTAGGTGGGGAGTCACAAAATGTTTATTTGATACTTGTGTCCATCCAAAAACCTACCTTAACCGGTAGATTACCTAATAATAATAATATATATACATTCTTCTCCACACCCACTTTTGAAATGTGGGTGTGGAGAAGAATGGAGAAGGTGAAATGGGCCGAAAGGAAAACAAATGAGGAAGTACTAGAGATGGTGGGTGAGGAGAGGTATTTGTTGAGAGAAATCCTATGGAGGCAGGAAAAATGGATGAAAGGCGTATTGAGCGGTAGTGGAATGTTGAAGAGGGTAATAGAATAGATCTAGAATCTAGAGGTAGAGAATGTTGGGCAAGCGAGGTAAGGGCAGGAACAGGATAGGGATGTTGGACGGGATGAAGGGAGGAAAGAAGTACATCGAGATGAAGAGGGACCTGATATAGATTAGTTTGCTAGGTGGGGAGTCACAAAATGTTTATTTGATAGTTGTATCCATCCAAAAACCTACCTTAAACGGTAGATTACCTAATAATATATATATATATATCAAATCCAATGTTTTATTGCCTTCATCTCAAATTATTACACACTCGTATTTATCACATTTATATTTCTTGAATTCAAAAGACAGGAAGTCTTAAATTGATAATACAAAGCTACATGAATAATAAGAGACATTACAATGTAAGCCCACTTTGAAACTACAATCATTTACGAGTACATGCATCGAAACTCCTCTGAGGGGACATTTGTCATTAGGGCCTATTTGAAGGGAGTGAAAGTACTTCATTAATGTCCTCAAGCTGCTATACAGAGTTTACGGGATAGGTGTAAGAGTGGGATAATGGAGGTTGGTGGTGAGGAATAACCGTGACAAGCGAGAGATATTGGGTGGGAAAAGAGAGTGAGAGCAGCTAAAGAAAGCTTTAGACAGAAAAGGGACGGATGACAGAGATGTAACGCGGGGGAGGGTGAATGGGGGATTAAGGAGAAGGGAGGGAGGTAAGGGAAGATGGATAGCTTGTTTGAGGCGCGTGATTACGGGAGGGGAGGGGGATTGGAAGAGATGGGACGGATGAAGTTGCGGAGAGAGCCGGGGAGAGTAGGAGGAGGAAGAGAAAGGAAAAACGGGAGAAAGATTTTGGAGATGGAGGGCGGAGGGGACGAGGATTATTTTCAGAGAAAAATACGTGTGCTTCAGAAGCGAATCGGAAAGAAGTTGAAGGCTATTGATGAAAAAAGATCGATCTGAAGACGGTATGAATTATGTAAAGACCTGACGAAAAGAAATGGCGTTGGGTAGAACGTATCCCAGAAAAAAATGGGAGCTGAAGAATTCCGCTAGCAAATGTGATCAACTGATATGTGGGAAAAATTTAGGCTCTAAAAAAAACAAAGTTACGCATTCCGGTAGTATGATGCTATCCTTTAAAATCGAATAACAATTATACTCAAATAATGACAGAGAGGGTTTTAGTAGTTCCAGATGAAAGAAAATTCTCAAAAATGAAAACATATTTCGCAGAGAGTGTTATCATTAAAAATTTCGATTTAACAATAAAAATCAAATTAAGGCCATTGGAAAAGGAAAAAGTATGCACTAAATGCGACCATATTGAGCGAAAGAATAAGAGGACAAAGGTAATGGCACTCGAGTTTGTACCACGTTCTACGTGCAGCCATTGGGAATCCGCATTTAACTTAAGAGTGAAGAGCATTCCAGAAGACGTGATGGCACGACAGAACCGATGAAAATGAAGCGAAAAGGGAGATGCGGAGACAGTGACCGTCGCTTGAGAGAGATGGCGAGCGAGAGAGAAATGCAGAGCTTGTGCGTCTTGCGGGTTGCGGGTATTTAAGGGGGCTCCACAAATCTCAAATGCGGAGCTCTGCTAAGGCAAGTTGTGGGAAGATGGAATTATAATCCCGGAGTGACAGACACGGGTTGCCAAGGAAAGGCATAAGGAGGGGAATGGAGGTTCTGTGGTCATCAAGGCCTTGGCGCATGGGGGGATCCTGAAAATGGGACGGCGTACAAACTGGATCCTTGATATGACAGCAGAGAAGGAGCGGGGCAAAGATTTGTGTAAGACTTATCATTTGGTCCTTCCAAGAAAATAAGATGAAGGAAGGGTGCGATTAACATAAATTGAATTAAAAGCAATATGACGCTCATTTTTGAACTTTTCGTCGTCTAAGAGTGAATTAAAAATATAATTATACCCATCCAGTTTAGCAAAGTACAATTGCAAGGCAAACAATAAAGTTAATATTGCAAGTAAAAAATATTGGATGTAAAACCAATAATTTTATCAAATTTTAACTCATTCATTCCTCAAGAAACATTACATATATTGATGCTATTAATTATAATTAGATATTACACTTACAAAAATAAATTTAGCTAAACATTTCATCCACATGTTCATTGTCACCGGTATTTCAATCCTAGGATACATCTTCACTACAACACATGTTCCCGGGGCTAAAAAAACGCTTTCACAAACCCTAGTAGATAAAGAGATTTCAGGCTAGAAAATATGACGCAGCATAAGTAGATCGAAAACCGATTTCAATGACGAGGAGGGGATAAAGAGTTAATAAAAGGAGGAGGGTAAGCGAATTAAATACTTTGTAAGTAAATGAAGCGAAGGGGCGATGGTAGAGTGAAAAGAGTGGATTATGACTGAAGGAAGGCACGAGGGAAAAGGACCGAAAGGGATGAAGGTGAGGGAGGGGATTAGGGTGAGGGAAGGGGAGAGAGGAGTTGAGGAGAAGTGGCAGCACGCGTAGGTTCGGGAAAAGGGGGATGGACAGAGGGAAGGGAACGGAATTGCTCAAAAACAAAAGGCGCTCAAACTTTTCCGGCAGGAGATCCACACACGACCGAAATCCATCACCACGGAGCCTAACGCTGTACACGACTAGGCGGGGGAAATTAACCCAAATGACACCGCACCCCTTCGCCCCACCCAATTCGTTTCCTCCCCAGAAGCCAAACCCCGCTCCCCTGCACACAACTTCCGAACAGCCCACCAATACCCCCTCCCTCGAACCCCCTTACGACACCAAAGAGAGCTCGGCACGTCAAAGGAAAAATAACAAAATGTGTACGCATAGTTAAAAAAATGAATAAAACGAAATTGCTCCCCTGAACCACCTCCTACCCCCACCTCTGCCATTCGATCTCCCTTTTCTGGGATATAAGAGCTGGAGAGTAACTGTTAATAATGAATTCTCCGACAAAATAAAGTTGGGACGTCGGGACGCGGGGAGAAAGGGTTCGTGGATGTGGGGAGGAAGGGGCGGAAATAATAAAAAGAGAAATATAGTGAGTGGAGGGAGATGAGGAGAGTCGGAGCGAGGGATAAGGCTTGGAGGGCGACTCGAGAGGGAGAGGAAACAGGATGGCCGTGGTGGGAGAGTTTGAAGCAAGAAGGGGGGGATGAGGTGAGGCGGCAGTAAGATGGGAAAAAAGAAAAATAAATAAAAACTGCCAAAGCTTTACGATGGAAGATATAACCCAACCCCAACTCCCCTCGGTCCCCTTCCCAAAAAAGTAGAAATAAAAAGGGAAGAGGCGGAGGAGGATGGGGCGCGGCAGTAGAAGTCGCCCATGTAATGCCGTTTTATTGTATTCTTTATTTTTGCAGACTACGATCCTGGTGACCCTCCTTCCTCGCCCCTCCCACGCGATTCCACCTGCCCCCTTCAACGGCGAACACCTCCCTTCAAACCCTTTCCGAGGCCATCCCTAACCTCATGTCGATAGCTACTTTCCCTCGTTTACGCCGAAGTGTTTTCCACACAGGGACCCCGGAGCCTCACGCACTCGCACCCCAGCTCCGTCCTCGCCCTTCCTGCAGGAGTCCCAAGCAAAGCAGCGCCCCATTTCTTTCGCGCGCCAATTCTCCCTCCAAAACTCTCCCCCATCCCCCAAAATAGCACCCCCCTCATTCACCACTTTCTGTCTTTAAACTCGGTGTTTATATCATCCCTCAAACTCCTTGACTATTCGACCAAAATGTGTCGCTATGCTACGTCGTCCTGGCTAGAATGCATTTCCTTGAAAATAGACTGAAAGATTTTCTCTCCCAATGGAGTTCACCAGAATAACAGCGCCAAATGCTTTTCAATTTCAGTTTACTCAAGAGGGACCGCGTTTCAAACGTCGAAATAAATGCACACGATAAAGGGCTAGCGCTGATACGCCCAAAAACTTTGCTAAATGCTCTTGCTAGCATTTTAGAGTAAAAAGAATATCCGCAATATAGCCTCGAAGGTCGGCCTTGCGCCTGGACTAGTGTTTGCTTAGATTCAAGCAAAAACAAATCCAAGGTAAAATCCCTATTTTGTACCGCTAGCTTTTAAAATGAAAATCAAAAACTCTACCGATTACAAAGTGCATTATTTGCCTTGGCTTTTAGAAAACAGTTCATTCTGCTAGAAAAATAATAGCTGGCAGAAGTTCACCAATAACTGACTGATGCTTACAACATATCTTCTGCTCTGAAAGAGGTAGCACCCCCCTCTTTAGTAGGTATTGAATAAACCAAGAGAGAAGGGTTTCATTATACGAAAAAACTTATGAAAACATGAAAGAACATTAAAAACTCCACACTTCTCTTTTGATCATTTATTTATTAATAAAACTTAAATGACACGAGTCATAGAAAATAAACATACCTTGAAAATTATGAAAATAACTAATCTTGCAGTAAACATAAATTCAGTTCCAAAAAGAATTCCAAAAAAACCCCATGCTTGTTTTTAAAAGTTATTTTGGCTATCCTTAGAAAACTTGAATCCTGGAAAAAAATTATGCTCCGTTTTTAGTTAATTGAATAAAAATGAAAATATAAGACTTTTGAAGAAGAGATGGTATGTTAATAAAATGTTCGTAAACAAGGCGTTTATTTCTCGAACACAAAACAGCCAACGCATTCACCCAATTCATGCAATTAAACTACCCCACGAACATGCAAGCAATCCCGAACGCATTCATTCAAAGGCCGCCGTTGGGCGAGAGGGGAGAAGAGCCATGGTTAGCAGAAGCGTTGGGGGAGACGAAATGGTGAGGGGTTAAAAAGCGAAAGAGGCCGAAGGGTAAGGACGAATTAGGACTGGTACCAAGTGGAGGAAAGGGAGAGGGGGATAAAACTGAAATGGACATCCGAAGGCAAAAAGTGTGGACGAATTCCCTTCCTGGATTAACTGCTTTCGCACAAAAGGGGGGCTCACAGGGGCGGCGGATTCCCTTTTGTAAAATATGTATGTGTATATATATATATACGTGTGTGTGGCATACATACACATGGGTGCATTCATACATACAAAGCCTCCCCCTCCGTACAGTAGCGAAATACTTCCGCACTCGAAGAGGGAGGGAAGAATCCGAGAAAGGAAATGGAGGGAGAAACAAAAAGTCAGGGAAGTCCGGCAATCGCAGCCCACATAACCATCCCCATTCCTGTCATCCCTAGCCTGCCCGTTGTCACCCGCCTACCTCCTCCAGGATTCCCCCCCTCCGCTTCCCTTTGCAAAGAGTGGAGGGGATGCCCGGTCGGACTCCTAGCGATGGCAAAACGTCGTCCTGCTAGCTGGCAATTCATCTTCCGCCAGGCAAAGAACACACACTCAAGACGAGGGCGGGTTGTGAGAGGGTAAAAATCTCGAGACCAATGCTCTTAGCAGAGGACAAACCGAGCTTTTGTTTCGTGAGCATCTATGGGTTTTTAAGTGACGACGGGCATCGGACAAGGGAGAGAAGTCTAGCATGCGGTAGGAGTATGAGGTGGGTTGAGGAAGGTCGTAAGAAAGGGTTTCGAAGGACAAGGAAAGTACTCCTGGCATCCTCGACGAGGCAGGAATCGGAAATCACTAAAACTACTGAGGCGCGTATCCGACTCCGATCTTTGGGTTACCATCAAATTGTGAAGTGTGACGCTATTCTATCGCACAAGATACTTAAGTTGTCTCTCCCTGATCTTCAATCAGTTCTGCAGATTACAGAGGGATTCTGATTGCTGATAAAATATGCTAGTTCATTCTGGGAGATAAAAATTGAATTTTTAACAGCTTGGAATACTAAGTTCTCTGTTCAGCACACGTTCAACACCGTGAAACTTGGGCAATCATATATTTGCGAATGGATTACATTTCTCATAAGGTACAGGATACGGTATACTCATTTAAAGAGTCCTCCAATGCCTACCAACTATTATGATCACGTACAATTACTATTTGTGGACTTGCTGCATGATTTTCCAAGGAATACGATATGATCCATGGATAGCAGTACAATTCATGGACGATACTAATCTACAAATTGCGTAACTACTAAGGATAAGAGTACAGAGAGAAACATAAGAAATATAATTGAAGAATTGAATTAATACCTACGCTGTCCAGATATATATTTTGACATGCCACAAAATATCATATTATCATTAATATTCCAAGGAAAATTCAATGGCAACAAAATTCCAATTAGGAACTTGGAAAATAATTTTAACACTCAAAATTAAAATCGAAAAACCATAACAAATTCGGCAACTGGATCATATGGTTTCCTTCATAGCACTGTAGTCTGCCGAGGGTGAAACCGTTAAATATAAAATATATCCTTATTTTATTTCAAAGATGGTCGTCTAGGAGTAGCAATAACATAGCGTTCTCATATTTTTGATCAAGTATTTCGACATAAAAATATATTTACGCAATGCATAAGATTAATTGAATATCAAACATAGCCAGGCATATCCCATTGACTACCAATGAAAGAGATATCGCAAAAAAGTGCTATACATTTGCAATGCAATTCTAACATGGCGGTTGATGTGAGCCATAATAAAGGCAAATATACTGCCCATAATCCACAAAATTGCATGCCAGTCCGTCGAAGAAAACAAGCTGAAATAATTGTGATTTCCAAAATAGAAGATGAAGAGGATCAGTTTTATCAATCAACGTTAATTGGCATTTCACCTACACGCTTTGGAAAGGAAGATGAGGTCTTCTTTAATTCGTTTCAATGCTGTGCAATAACATTAGAATGGAACATCAACATCACTAAATTACCTTTAAATATTACCATTGGAAAACGTGCTTTACAAACTTTCCCGATCTGCAAATTGTGACCTTCCCTCTTCAGGTAATAGTAGATAATCGGGCAACATTACTCACCTGAAATGAAATGAATAAAGTTTAGAACATAAATCTTAAGTGTACTACCAACACATCTATTAATATTCTCATATAGTAGGTTAGCTATAGAGAAACCATAACCATAAATAAATTACAAATCAATTTATCAGAGTAAATTCATCTTTCTCAAGAAGTTGTCCCACGCATTAGAAAATATTACATATCCAAAAGTGAGAGGACCAACAACTTTTACCATTGAGATACAGAATTAATATTATAATAAAACCGAATTGAAGCTTCCAATATGAGCACGCTAATAGAAGAGTTTCTATCGGTGACTATTCCAAGAAGGAAAAGTTTCACGATAAGGTAAGCCATAAGACAGAACAAAATATACACACAAAGTAATCCAAAATAAAGGAAAATCATTCCAAACATGTTTACCAAGTGAAAATAAAACCACAGCGTCGTGACGCCTGGCATAGGCTCATACCAAGGCATTGAATGAGAGACACTTTTCGTCATCTAAACTATGATTATAACTACCGATATCTTTTCTCATTACACATGGAATCCATCATTAAAAGCCTAAATCTTCCCCTATATCATTCCTTTTCTTTCGCGAAATAATATTTGCAAACATTAAAAATATTTTCGGGCCACTAAAGTGTCATTAGAGGGAAAGAAAAATGAGAAACCTTTTTGTAAATTAATTCTTATGAAAGCATTCGCATATGTGAAAAGAGAGGTTGTAATGCACGTATAGATGATGAAAGTGTGACGTTAGGAAAACGGATCGACTGGAATGAGACGAGGTCGGTGAATAAATTCAAATTTTTTTCATGTTATATTCTAATGACCAGAGGATTCGAAGAAGGTGAGGGATAATAGCTGGCGAGAAAATGAAGAGAGAGAACAGAACTCGGGATGGCGAGAACAGTGTTTACATATCATAAATAAAATAGTGCGGAAGGTCAAGTTATAAAAAATTAAAACATGAAACTGTTTTTAAAATAAACTCACTGCCATATCAAAAATGCTACGCTACAAAATAAAAATGAGATTCTTACGCATGACAGGCAACAAGAGGCATTGGGAAAAAGCTCACATGAGACAAATGCGCCAAAAATATTGTATCGTTCAGCGATCAAATCCGTACAATGATAGTGATACGAGCAACGCGTGAAGAAAGGCGGTCTATTTATCACCAAAACGACGGATTCTGCTCTTTTACAGAGAAAAATCCGTACATTCCAATAGAAGAGACTACCTCTCGGGGAAAGGAAATCCCAAAAAAAAAATCAACAAATAGTTCAATATATAGTACGCTACAATGAGGTAATATTTTCCCACCAAAATGAAAAAGTAGACAATATTCTCATCAAAGCATTTAGTTCATATTCCGTTAAGCTGGTAATTAAACCTTACCGTTTAACGGTAAGTTCCAGGAAGATTTTGCGTATGTACTCATTGACGGAAGGAAATAAAAGGGCGGAGAACATAGTTAAGACTTACGACGATAGGGATAAAACGAAATTCGACCTGGGACCTAATGAAACTATCTATAATTGTTTTGAAAGTAAAATTCTTTTAAAAATAATATGCAACACTGTTATGCATTTTATATTAATTATGTGCACATAAAAGAACATCAAAATTAACGTAAAAATCTAAATTACTAACCGAAAAATAGCAAAAGAAACAAACAGAATACACACACCTAAGCAACTTACTTGAAAAGTCAACCAGTCAAAAGTTATTTTACTTCATCATAAATACTTACATGGATTACCCCATCCACTGAATTTTAAGACAGCATTACTGCAATATCGGCACTTCCATTCTTATGATTACAAATCAAGAAATAAATGGTGTTTGAATTTGTTTACTTTTTACGTAAATGTGTAGAATCGAGCAAAAAAACTTCAATATTACTTGGACCAAGCATGAATACCAAAATCAATTAGTAAATAAATTTATCACTATTCATAAAAAAGTGCCAAATACGCCCCATCGATCAAAACTAGATCAGTGTTAAAACTGCGAAAAATCATTGATAACTTGAAATATTCCGGTAAATGAATATTCTTCGATTTCGATAATCTAATGGGATACCCGCTCTAAAATTGCAAAAATGAAGACTAGTAAAAAATATAGGAAAAAAGATAAAATAAGAGGATGCATGCTGTCATACTTCCACTTACTAATTCTGAAAATATATATAGCAGCAAAAAGATTGAAGTCCCTACAATACTGCCGTTATCACGCAAAAATTCTCACCCAAAAGTACGTGGATCCGACGCCACAAAAAACAAAACAAAAAGGTTGGTAATGAAAAACACGGCCACCACTCCAATCTCTCTTTTTAATCCTAAGGAGGCATCGCTGACTTTCTTCAAAACCCGTCATCACTACAAATCTCCCCGAAATATGTGGGAAAAAAATTCTTAGAGTAACTGAGCGGGACTGAGAGGAAACCTTTACGTTTCAGTGGTTTTACTGCGTGGTAAACCAAACTCTCCCACTTTTGCCCCACCCCCGGCTAGGTCAGACTCCTCCTCTCCCACTCATACTATATTCAAGCGATCGAAGCTCGCAACCCCTTTGCATTGCAGTAATACATGCTTCGATTTTAATGACAAAAAACTCACACTTGACAAAATTTTAAGCAAAAATTGAGAAATCGATCGGATTAGGGGATGGGGTGGAGATTCATCTCATAGCAAAATCGAAGGATATCACATAAACAAGCCTGTGCGATAGCAGCCTAGAATGGAAAAACATTCGGCCTCCGACTGAAGGGTCTTGGGTTCAAAATCGAACGTTGCATCTTGAAAATACAACTTATCTTTGATCTTCTGACTCTCATATCTTTGTGAAAAACTGTGGACTGGATAAGAATCCTACCCTGATGTGAGAATTATGAGTATATACTCCTGTATACATACAAGTTGGGCTCTAAACGTTCCTGTTTAACTAATCTTGTGATTGATTACCTATTGTGGGCAATTGCAGATTATCTGTGTTTATCGAAGAACTGAAATTACTACAACATTGTAAAATAAGTATCCTGCACCACGATGGTATGCTTTCCAAACTACATGTAAAGCGCTTCATGTCATATGATGGTAGAGTTCTGGCTGAAGCCATCATATTTTCCGTCGAAGTACTTCTGGATTAGACCAGTAACAAACATGACACCAACCATGCTTACTATTTCACTCGCAATTACTATTCCAAAGGAATTAGTTTAAATTACCTACAAACTAAAAATTCACATAGCACATTCACCTAGCTTCGGAGAAGATTCTTAGATATATTTTTGTACCTGTTACAAAACTTTTAATGTTGAACGAGTAGCATTCTTTCATAAACGGGGATTAATTGACACACATTACGAGACTATTTCATTCATCAAATGTGCTGTATCTTAGTACGATACCCATTTACTTTCCTGATCCTCTTATTAATGAACAATCACTTTTCAGATGCTTTTCTTAATAACTTAACTAACTTAAAAAACTTCTTAAACTTAACTAATGCTAACCAACTCTAGGATTAAATGAAATTATAATTGGGTTTTGTTCGTTCAACATAAAAGCTGGATGTTGCACGCCTTTAGATTGCAACCCAACAAGATATCATGAGTGCTCCTCGGAACGAACATCATGGTAACCCTTAGATTGGCCGTGCTCGAGAAACCGAAACGTACGGTCCCGTTGTGGCACAGGCTTTTAACACCACCAGTGGAATACTGTATCGTTGTCTCGAGTGCCGTTAAAGGCGTGACGGTACCCCCCTTTAAATACCGAAGTCGCTTCCTCCAACAATCCCTCTCCCTCCCCCAACAAAGGGGTTTACTCAAGCCCCTCCACACTTCATTTCCCTCCCTTTCGTCTAAGGCGCTTCCGCAACCAACCGAAAAACCCCTTCTCTCACTTACCCTCTCACTTTTGTTCTCAGGATCCCTGTTCCTTCCTCCCTCGACCCGACTTCCCCACTCAGTTCAATCATTTCATACTGCCTACACCCTAGGGTTTTTCTCCTTTTTTTCCCCTTCACACTTTACTTCTCCTATGCACTGGTCCCTCCTTATCTTTTATCTTCACTGTAACCTTCTCTTCATCTCTCCCTGAAAAAGATCTCCACAAGTTTCTTTAGCTCTTTTATTATGATTTCCATTCTTGTAGGACCTCCAACTCAATCCTCTCCCTATTGATCAGAACCAACCTTAGTTTACTCCGATCACCCTCTCGAGAATAAATATTTTACAGCCTAAAGGCTGCATGGGAATTTTCAAGTGGCTGGTAGGGTTGAGAGCGCGTAATTCTGTTTGGATAGCAAAACAAACCGTTGATGCTTGGGTGGATGGGAGCAAACTTGCCCATTCTTTTTTCTCAGCACCCTCCTGTACTTTAACCGGCGATAAAGGATTCGCCAGCCGAATTCCTTTCTCGATAAATTCTTTCCAGGCGTCCTATAATCCCGTAGGATGCAAACCACTCTGTACGGCCTCATGCTGTAGATTTTAGTAGTCTTCTTCCACACATTCCTTTCAATTTACGTTTCTGGTACGCGGTGACTACCTCCGCTCTAACAAGCCACAGTTATTCCTCATTTGTAAACGTAAATGCCTAGACTCTGAAGCTTATAACATAAGCACTAGACAAGTAAAACGTATCTCCGCGTTTTTGTAGCAAATTAACTAATGCGTTTCACATAAATAAACTCTCGCACAGGGAATTAGAGATTTATTATGCACTTTAACGATGCGGAGGTGAACAATGAACGTTGTACCCCTATCATATTCTGTCAAATTTGCTCAGCGTTCAAACGAATCGCTATGCTGTTTCTGTACAGGGGAATTGACGTTTCTTAGAAAAGGCATGCCAAACACTCTAAAGAGGGGCGATTTACTAGCCATCTACTATGCGCCTTCTTCTTTTGAAGGGAATGTGCAAACATTTGAAAAAAACACAGCTTGATTTCCTACAATTTTTCACCGCTCTATTTTCTCGTGCTTCCGCAAAAGTTTCATTTACTGCTCCTACAGCATCTTCTCCCTCCTTCATGGCGCCCCCCACCTACTCTCATCCCCGGCCTCCCAACACTGTTTCCCTTACTACCCCCCTTCTTATTCCTTCACCCGCTACACCCCCTTTCTACACATCCATCCCTCTCTGCCCCACCCCACCCAGCCTAACTGGCGCCTTCCTACCCTCCGCTGCCGAGGGGGTGGGAGGGCGATCCTTGCTGAGGAGTGGGAAGAGTGGAAGATAGGATGGAATAGCATTCTCAGCTGGGAGGAGGGGAGAGATGGGAGAGCGGAGGGGGTTTCAGGATACGTTTCCATCCTTACTATCACCCCCTCCCCTCCCGAAATCCTTTCACCCTAACCCCCGAACCCGGAAAGCCGCACTGGCCCTCCTAACTTCCCTCACTCTCCGAGGCGGGGAGAATGTAAGGGGGGAGCCGGACGTTTTTGGGGTACCGGGGAGGAGAGGATGGGATAGGGGCGGGGAGGGAGATGCGATGGAGGGGGAAGGCAGAGTGGCAGAGACCGGCGTCGGTTTGGCGTCTACTCGAAAAGTGGTTGGCCGAATAGGAGGAGATGACGGGGAAACGGACGCGGAGAGAAGGAGAAATAAAGACGGGAGTGCGATTGAAAGGAAGAGATAAACAGATTGAAAAGAGGAAAATGAGGAGGAGCCCAAGTCGCAGTTGAGAGACAAGGAAGAAAAGGGATGAATGCATTCCTCGGGTGATGGTTTAAGATAAGTGTAGAGATAGATAAGAAGAGCAGTAGAGATCAAAGTGAGAGGAATGCTTTATCAAGTTTACCAATTTCACAGGCCTATGCACAAGACTGAAGAATCATTTTCGGCAATAATAATAAAGCAACCTGGACGAGGGGGCAGGGTGATCCAGTTTGATTAAAAAACACCCTGAATTATGAGAAATCTATATTCAATATATATATATATATATATATATATATATATATATATATATATATATATATATATAACATCTACCGACAACCCCCAGAGAGGAGCCCATCATTCTTTTGCGGAATTTCTACGTCTAGATATGTAGCACTGTGTAGCGCAATTTTACCATAAAGTTATATTTTATATATGATTCACCTGCCTGTAGCCAAGGCACGAATAAAAAACGTCAAACTAAACACATGAAAACCTAAACAATAACAATGGAAATATAATGTTCTTCGCCAATGGTGATGGAAGGTGAAATATTTCAGCACGGCACAAGCATACGGATGGGTGAGACGGCTGGTAAATCGGGAATATAAAAAGGTGGATATTTGGTACCGGAATCGATGGATGGTGATCAATTCGCGGAAATCGTCGATTTCATCAGGATCGAGCTGTAGTTGAGCGCTCACTATTAGGGACAAGAGGTCGGAGAGTAAATTTCCTTCAATAATTACATCAGCATATTTCACTTACCGTCTAATCAAATGAGGATAAAAATATTCTTAACGTGGATAAATTCCAAGCCCTCGATCAAATGCCTTTGTATGTTATTAAATAAGTTAAACATTTCCCAATCCATTTAAACCTCCCTGATATCCAGTTACGTAATTTTTTTAGGATATTGATGACTAGGTTTTAGCTATCTCAACATTGTGCAGGTGATTCATATCAAGCAACGGTTCAAAATTTTAATCTCTGATAGTTTGCGACAAACTCATCGGACACAGATGGAATACATATATCGTTTCTCAACACTGGACTCATACCTTCGTAATTCATCTCTCAATAACACTTATTTCTAGCCAGCATATGTTAGGCTAGAAATGTTATGTACATTTTCATAATTTTAAATTCATATATTTTTGACGCAGATATTACTTTGAGCTACAATTAGACACATCACTACTTTTTCCGGT